>PVIH01001594.1:0-38489 GCA_004025045.1 Sigmodon hispidus
GTCCCTCTACTGAAGAATGGATTAACAAACTGTGGTACATCTACACAATGGAATACTACTCAGCAGTAAGAAAAAATGATATCCTAAAATTCGCAGGCAAATGGATGGATTTGGAGAATATCCTCCTGAGCGAGGTATCACAATCTCAGAGAGATAAGCAGGGGATGTACTCACTCACTAGTGGTCTCTAAACAAACAATCAAGAAAAAAAGCCAAACATGCCCAAGCGGCAAACCACAACCACTGAACAGCTTGGGATCAGAAACACCCTGGACTGACCCCTCGAACCCCACTCCAACTATAGGAATACCAGACTCATTCTTGAGGGAGGGGGGACAAAACTGGATTTGGCCAGGAGTGGAGACTGATCTAAGCATTATTGGGTCAGTGGGACCATAGGACTGTCTGCTCCCTGCCCAGGGAAGGGATGGTGAGTTGTGGAGAAGAGAAATGTCAAGATGTGGTGGGAGGGGGAAGAGACCTTGAATGAGGATATACAGGGATGGGAAAAAAAAATTCAGAGGGAAAGCTGAACACATAGTAAATATATGTGTAGCAATCTTATTTGCATTACCACCCTTGATAAGCCATGCTTATGATTCTTATCCTGTTCATAGTTATTGTTAACTTTTCCTCATTTTAAATTCATGTTACTGTTTTTTTGTTAAATATAAAATAAAGAAGGAAAAAAAAAAGAAGTGAGCATGATCTTCATTCTCAAAGGTATCATTAGTTTCCTCCCTCCATACACTCACAGATGTGTATCCCTTCAATGTCTCACATTTGGTCATTGTCTCTAATGCGCAAGTCTGAAATCTGACCACTGGAAGCCCCTTTGAGCTCACTAGCAAACAATCAATACACTGAGCACAAGTTCAATGGCTTCCTGTTAGCACCCTGAAATGCAATGCTTCTCCTGGTGGAAAGCTTAACAACTATATGTTCCTATGAAGAGCTTCCCCTACAAATATCAGACTCAGTAAATTAGTACAAAACAAATGAAGCACCTATTAATAGGGTCAATTCTTCACAGGAATCTTAATTCTGTTTCAGTGCTTCATCTGAACAAAACCAATACACACTATTAAAACATGTCATTTAACTCTGAGAAATACTTTCTGAAATGCAAGCAAATTTCTCTTTGTTTCTTTAACAGCGAGTTCTCCTCGATACAGCTACTCACTGATACACATCGTAGTATGTTACAGTGATCAAGTAAAACCAACATCATGGAATAGCAGAGTTAGGAAAAACAAAACACTAATTATCAAAAAAAAAAGTAGCCATAGTGGCGGGTACAAGTGAAGGGCTAAGGCAGACAGACATCAGGAGGGTAAGTGTAGGTGCAGCCTAGGCTATACTGTGAGTTCTAGGCTATCATGAATACATAACAAGACCTTGTCTCAAGAAAGAACAAAAGCCATACACAGTTACTGACCTGGTTCAAGGATCTTTTGTCTCTGTAGGGCAGAATCTTAAAAGGAGACAGTGCACTTCACAAACACTGGACTAGTCTGATGTCTATTTCTCGTCTCTCTGGACCTGACTTCCTATCCTGTCATATTTTGTACAAACAAAACAGCAGTGATTGTGCTTACCACCCCACCAATACTGAATCCCTGAAACAGAACCTGAGCTCATGCTGTGAAGTTCCCAGCATAAAGCCTCCTTTTCCTGAACTTCACATACTATTTTTCATATAAAGTAGATAGTTGGTGTTTTAACTATTTTTCAAAAAAGTATGGATATACATTCAAAAAATATAAACAAACATGTGTGTACATATCTTATCATTGTTATAAAGACAAATTAATGCAGCCACGAGAGCCCCAAGCTTGTGTCAGGAAGACAGAACTTCAGGTCCTCCGGCCTCTACCTTCCCAGTGCTGTATTCACCACCATCCCTAGTATATGCAGGGTCAAGGACTGAACCCAGATCTTTGTGCAGGCTAGGCAGGCACCCTTCAGTCAGAGCTATATCCCAGAGACCAATACCAACTAAACCAACGTCCATCCCTTTATTTTGTTATCCTAACATAAGACAAAAATATTGAGCATAGTCACTTGTGAAATATTTGTTTACACTAGGTGAATTTATGTCACTGTCATTGGTTTAATAAAGAAGCTGACTGGCCTATACATAAGCAGGATAAGGTGATGTGGAAGAACCAGACTAAGAGAATCATGGGAAGAAAAAAAATGAGTCTCAGAATTGAGAGAAGACACAGGGAGAAGAAGATGAACTTGCTGTACTGAGAAAATGTACCAAGCCACGCAACAGAGTGTAGATGAGAAATATAGTTAACTTAAAATGTAAGAGTTAGCTAGTAATAACCCTGAGCCAAGAATTGGTAATTAATAATGTATTTAAAATTAATAATGCTTCAGTGTGGTTATTTAGAAACTGACTAGAGAAAAAGAAATGTTTGCTTATACTTGGGTTAAATCACACTAAACAAGTTTTTTATGTGCCTATAGTCTAAAACTCTAAAAAAAAAAAATAACTGCCAAAATTACATGTTTGTGAAGTCATAACTCTGCTCTGGGGATGGTGTTCAGAGATCTTATAAAATGTCCAAGCATAAGAATGCATGAAGTCAATGAACACTGGAAGTATTGACACCATCCTAGCATTTTTAGGATAAAACCCTGTATTATACAGTTAAAACACTTCAGTTTACCTCCAAGGGGTACAGAAAAAAGAGAAAGGAACAAATTATAACAGAAATAACTTTGTCCCCTGTTGTGATCTTAATTGTGGCAAAAATGGGGGTAGGGAAATGTCATTCTGAAGCTCATGTCAATACCCTTATCTACAGCAAGAATTTAATTGATGCTTTGTATGGGATTCTCTGAAGTCAGAGCAAAGACTGAATCAGAAACTCTTCTACCTCAAACTATAGCAGTTAAATTTATGCTTGTTATTTGCTTATGGTACCTAGTAATATGTCCATGTAAAGAGAATTCACTATCAGAAAGAATTGTATAAAGCAATGATGAAATCAGCCATGAGACACCAGGGACTACACAACTTGGTGACTCAGGACAAGGTGCAATGCAATGGACAATCAAAGAGCAACAGATGTGTTGCTCAATTGAACAACAATGTGGCTCAATTGGCAGAGTGACTGCACCGCATGAACGGAGCTGAAGGTTTGATTTTCAACACCACCTAACACAGATGAGGTGGGGCTGATTCCAGAAATCAGTAAGTAAAGGCAGAAAGATAGAGTTCAAAGTCACCTTCAGCTACATAGGAAGTTTGAGGGTAGCCTGGGCAGTGGATCTGTCACTAAACAACAATAAGAATCAATCAAAACTCATGCACTCACAAGAAGAGAGCAAAGTTTCTACCAGAGTCAATGACATGGAAGGTACAGATTCCCAGTTTTCTCTGTCACTTCTGTTATGTTCTTGGGATAGGAAGGTGGTGTCTCTATTTGCTTAGTTTCCTCATCTGTGCCATGAATATCTAAAAATTATCAACACCACCAACATCTCATCTTCTTTAGTTCCTTTTCCAATCATCTCTTATCATATTTTGACTCATGTCAATACCCATGGAACTTCCAGTGCTGGCTACACACTTGTGCAAAATGCACAGAATACAAATGCTTGAATAAGAATATGCTCACAGGGCTAGAGAGATGGCTCAATAGTCCAAAACAGATGCAGCTCTTGCAGGCAGCCAGTGTTTTAGTTACCAGCATCTCTACTGAATGGCTCACAACTGTCTGTAACTCCAAATCCAGAGGATTGCACACTCTATTCTAGTCTCTGCACTCATAGCCACATCTCCATGTGAAGGTGTCAAAGACACACAAACATACACACACAAGTACATAAAAATCAAACAAGTTTTTTCTTTAAAACATGGAGACAACTTTGTATAGCCTCTCCAACTCACATAAAACTCTGTGCTTGAGAAAGTGACCTACAACATCACGAGACAAAATAAAAGCAGACAAATGTAGTCCAGAGAATTAGATTCAAGGAAAAGACAGAGTCCTCTATTCAAAAATGATTTTCAACATAAAGAGTGTAAAAGAAGCTACACATCCCAGGGAGCCTCACTTGCAAGAATCCATTTTATGCCAGATTTAACCAGTCAAAGTTAAATGGAAAGCATGTGTATTATTAATAAAAGGCTCAGTAACACTTTATTCCTTATGCTAAAGCACAATCGATGAAGCCAGAGAGAGCTGAGAGCTTTTAAAATACACCATGTGGTCCCTTAACAAACATGATGCCTCTTGATGAACACTTCTCGGCTGGTGTCCCCGACAAATAAGTAAGAATGCACAGCAAATTGCTACATGCGAATAGCAAGCCCCTATTTTCTTCTCTGACACAAATGGCTCAGCAGTGACTCATGGCAGGACCAGGAGGCAGGGAAAGGAGAGGCAGGCAATTGCAGACTGCTCTCAGTGGGAAGGTTAGAAGGATAATGAAGCAGGAAGCAGCTGGAATCATCTTGGGCCTCCTGAGTAGCATAAAGAGAACAAAGGTAACCAGGAGAGAAACATAGAGATTCAAAGCCTGTCCATACCAAGTTCTCCATAGATAACCCTTCATAGACATCTATAGGCTGGAAAATGTGCTGCTGTCTGCAGAGGAGGGATGCCGTAAAGAACAAAGGACTGGTGACATGGCTATCCATCATCCCTGATGAATTCTCCATCACCAGGACTGCTGTACTAGCTGTGTGTGCATTTGTCTCAAATAATGGTCACAGCAAACGTATAAACCTAGGGTATAAATTATTCCTATTATCAGTTGAAAGAGTTAAATATTCAACCTTTCACATTTCTTGGCTTTCATCACAGGCTAGGTGCTGTATTTATCCAAGAAGAATCACATCTTCAATACAGTCAAGTTTTCTGGTGGGTAATTGGCAATGGCACTTGCAGCTTGCATATAAAATAGCCTCCACTGGTTCATGCATTTGAATACTTGGTCCCCAGCTGATGCCACCATTTGTGTAAGTTGTAGAACTTTTAGGAGGTAAAACCCACATGGAGGAAGGCAGTCACTAGTGGAGGGCCTTCAGGCTTTGTAGCCTGGCCTCACTTCCTCTTGGCATTCTACTTTCTAACTGTGGCTACAATGTGATGAACTGGTTTCCTGCCCCTGCTCCTTGACTTTGAGTGATGATTTAAATTCCCTCAAAACTGAAAGGAAGGGAGAAAAAAAAATTCTTCCTCCTATAACTAATATCATCCTTTATCAGATGCAGGTACTATACTCCCACACTCCTGACAGTAACATTGACTGTGCTCAATCACATGTTTTCCTGCCAATTCCCCCAAGGACAGTGAACTCAACTCAGAAACAATGGATATCATCTTAAAGTTGTTGCCAAGTTGACAGCCAGACATAACACTGTTCATGATTTCTTTTAGTGAAGAATGAGTGCTAATGTCAATATTAGTATTTTTCTAGAATCTAAAGTGTTTGAACTAACTGTATCAGAGTTCACGCATATGGTAAGCAAATGATGGGGCTGGAGAGATGGCTCAGAGGTTAAGAGCTCTGACTGTTCATCCGGAGGTCCTGAGTTCAATTCCCAGCAAACACATGGTGGCTCACAACCATCTATGATGATATCTGGTACCCTATTCTGTATACTGTATACAAAATAAATAAATATTCAAGAAAGCAAGCAAGAAAGAAAATGACAAGTTTCCTGGGCTCCTTTGGAGAGCTCCTCTGTCCTTAACACTAAGAAGCTTAGTCAGCTAACTGAATCCTTAATGGGCATCAACTATAGTGATTTAATCATAAGAATCCACTACATAAAGATAGACTGAATGTGTGCAAGACTGAAAGGGAGAGAGACGGTCACCAGAGGAAAAAATCATCACAGTGCACTTAACAGCTAATGTTCTAAAATCTAGATTCATGCATACAAAGCTACATAAACTCTGAATCATCAAACTTTTCTTTTATCAACTATGTATAGAACAACTATTTATATTCAATGTTATGTACAAATACTGTTTTCCATCCATTTAACCACAGCTAACTCAATTCCTACTTGTGGAGATATCACACTAACACTCAACTATGAAAGTATAATGCAAACAGGAACAGTGGCACATGGTTTTAAGCCCAGCCTTTGGGAGAAAGAAGCAGTTGAATCTCTATGAATTCAAAGCTAGCTTGGTCTACATAGAAAGTTTCAGAATAGCCAGTGCTACATATAGAAACCATGTCTCAAAATAATAAATAAATAAATAAATACATAAATACATAAGTATATGTATAGTATGGAGCTGAAAACATGATATACTGGTTGAAAGAATATAATTCTCTTGTATTATAACTAAAGTATCCAATGCCTCTGACATCAGTGGGCACCTGCACTCATACACAGAAACACACACACACACACATGAACACATGAACATGAACACACACTGCATATATACTTAAAAATAAATTTAAATATAGTATAACATTATAATATTAATAGAGACACACTGACACTCCTTAAATGACATGCTGCCACTATATAGAGATATATATTTCATTGATCTCCAATCGGTCACTGTGGCATTCCTATACACCTAACTGTGTGTTTCTGATGGAAACCTAAAGAAACAGCTTAATGGAGGCTTGTACCAAGTCCATTAGACATGTCAATAAATCACAGTATATTTGATCACACATGTGCATACACTGACACCCTCAAACATTTTCAACCTTTCCCTAATAACCACACTGACACTTCTGTGCCAAAATTAATAAACATCTTTCTCGCTCCGAAGTGCTGTGAACATCATTCAACATTCTGACTCCCAAAGACTGATTTCTCCTGAGTGCTTGGTAAGGCTGAGATTCTACAGTGAAATCTTAGTGACAAGGACATTGCCTGGAATCAGTTCTTCAAGCTTTGCCCCCTGAATTCTGAGATAGTGCTCTCTCTCATTCTCTGCCAATTTCTAGACATCATGCTTTTGTCACATTCCTGGGTTAACAGGCAATAAACGGAAGGGCTGCAATATCTACAATGGTCTAGGGAGGTCATGTGGCACAAATCTTCACCACTGAATCAAAGGAGGGATCTCAAAAGATGACATTTATTTCTGTAATATTTTCTGCTCAACAACAACAACAAAAATTTCTTTCTAAGCTCCCACTAACAGTGTTGGGAATTCATCTTATCTACCATACACTCCCTGGAGTACTGGGTTAACTAAATTCAGATCAAAGTTCTGAGATCCATTTATGATATTTGCCATAAGCATTAAAAAAAAAAAAAACTTGAAAACAAGCTGTGGATTCTGGCCTCCCTCCCTCTCTCAGTAGCTCTTAGGTTCTCTGCTGCAGAAGGGCTAAGAATATTAATTTGAATCTCTTTTCCTTATTTCTGACTGTGGTAGTAGGGGGCCAGAATATGAGAGAGAGAGAGAGAGAGAGAGAGAGAGAGAGAGAGAGAGAGAGAGAGAGAGAAAGAGAGAGAATGAGTATGTGTAAGTAACAAAGTAAGTGTATGCGTGTGTGTAGGGGCCAGAGTACGTACATATGTATGTGCATGTGCATGTGCGTGCGTGCGTGCGTGTGTGCATGCGTGTGTGTGTGTGTGTGTGTGTGTGTGTAGGAACCCCAAGAGCACCTGGCACTTTTTGAGACGGCTTATAAGGACTGGAACTTCCTCACTCATTTATATCAGCTGACTATCCCTCCAGCCCCTAACGACCTTTAATGAATCTAAGGCACACCTGGCTCAATCTTTAGCCAACTGTTTCTGGAAATTAGTACGACAAAAAGTAGGGATAAAAGAGATATCATAAATACACCAATGGTTGCCTAACTCTCAAATTACATGAGATTCCTGAGTGAGTAATATCAAAAACTAAGAAACTGACAAAAGATAATTTTAGAGAAAAAAATTGACAAACAGAAGATGAGGGTTGTGGAGCATTTTTCATGTCATCACAGGAGAGGAAGACACAGGAAATCTCTATGAATGCAAGGCTAGTCTGAACTACATAAGCAGCCAGCCCTATGCCAATCAGAGCCACAAAGTGAGATTCCCATCTCAAAACAAATAAGCAAGCAAACACACACTAAAACAAAAACTGAAGACACTACGGATTGAAGAGGAAAAACAGATAAAAGTAGAAAAATAGAGAAAGAAAGTTAAAAAAATAGAGAATTAATATATGTGCTGAGAGATGAAAGATATGAGAAGAGAACACAGATTACGCTGGTTATTTTTTTTTTGACTGTTTCAACAGAAAATATACAAGATTCTCAGAATTTGCTACTTGAGAAGAGCCAGGTGGAGGCCCTGTGAAGTACTTGGTATTATTACAGAACTTTCTTAAGCTCTTAGTTGAAGTCAGCAATAAGGCTTGATTTGAGTTTCAAACTTTTGTGTGCTGGCTGCAACCCTTGAGACTGGCGTTACCCTAATAGAGACAGAAGAATGCAAGGCAGGACCCAAAACTTAATCGCAAGCCGAGTTGTACTGCATTAAGGTCATAAAGCAGAAGTGCCTCCAAAATGTGCTAATTTGTAGCACTGGGATCAAGTAATTCAGTCAGTAATATTCACTCTATTGGTCATAAGAAAGGGAGCCTGGTTAGCTTCCGAACCTCACTTCAGGAGTAAGGGTTGACTAAGAAGCTTACAGATATCTGCCTGTACCTTTATCCACATGAAGAAGAGAGGGTGATAAATACCACAAAACAACCTCAAAGTCAGGTATAGAAAGGAAGGGGGGGGGCGCCTGGCACTCATTTCAACCCTGTCATTAAAAGCCTTTAATAGCACACAGTTTGGTAAACAGTCTAGTGACTGTTAGTTCCTAATCCACAGAAAATAAACAATATGAGGTCAGCTAGCCGAAGGGTAAAGCACGGAAGGAGAAGAGGAAAAAGGAGCTAGGTTGGCAGTGAGAAACAAGGACCATGACAGGGTAGAGTGTGATGGGCCTTACCAAATCCCTGACATCATCTGTCTAATAGGACCTACTGCAATGAACACAGCCCAGTCCCTAAAGCCCCTCCCGCTCTATCTCAAAGAACCTACCACAAGGTTCACAGCCCAGTTCTTGCAACCGTTTATTTCTAAAAGAGACTTAACAGGCCACAGGAGTTTCCAGGCCAGATATTGTATGTTTCCGTTTCTAAAAAGACCAATCACAGAGGTTCTAAATAATTTGCAGTTTATATTCAAGGCCTTACAACTACATATCTAAATTAATGACTGTAGTGGCAAATAATGTTATTAAACATAGAGAAATCATAGGTTTAAAACATGACAGGGGCTAGAGGGAGAAATGAAGCATAAAACACTTGTCATGCAAGTATTATAACCAGTGCTTAGAGTCTTAGCTCCCACAAACAAAGCCAGATGCAGCACTTTGTGCCTAAAATTCCAACACTGGGGAGATAAGAGACACTCAGATCACTGGGTCTCTCTAGCCAGGCAATGTAGTTGATCACCAGCTCAATGTTCAGTAGGAGACGATATTGAAAACTGAAATGGAGAGTGAAGGAAGAAAACACCTGTGATGGCTAGCGTTAATAGCTTGAAATGCCTCTGGGTAAGCCTGGACAGAAGAGGAATGGGGTCTAGAGTACACTAATGGATATGGTAAGGCCACCATGTTAATTGGGCTAATAGGATACTATTCTCTAGGCAGAGGATTCTCAGCTACGTACATGGAGAAAGGGAACTGAGCCATTTCCTCTATTCATTTCTTTCCTCTCTCTCTTCTCCCCTACTAGCTCAACTGTGGATATGAAGAAACTCCCAGTTTCAAGCTCCTGCTATCTGATGGACCTGTACCTCATCACCTGATTTGCAGAAAGGCACCTGGGCATCTTCCTCAAGAGTTTAGAGCAACAGTGTTGTAAATGGCTATCTTCCAAGCACATTGGCACCTTCTACACCAGATCAGCTGTGATTACTTGTGTCTTTTCCTCAAAAAAGAGTGCATAAAGGGTCACTAGACTTTCACCTAATATTCCAGCCATTCTGCTTAACCATCTGTATACAAATTTACACTATTCGCAAGCAAACAGAAGTCTACGGCATGGCTGAAGAAGATTAAGAGTAGGATGCTCAATCCGCACAGCAATGAGAGACCCATCATCTATGCTGAGTGAAGATTTTTCAGTATAGCTGCTTTGGGGTCAACCATATTCCTGTCAGTAATCCCTCACTCAAGCTCTCTAAAGAAGGCAAGAACACACAGGATGAACGGTGGTGGAATCATCCTTTGGTTTATCCTTAAGATCTTAGGAGGAAAATGTAGCTGTTGTTCACATTTCCCCCAGGGAAGGAATTTTAGCAACAAATAGCTACCAAAGGGATTACTACTGGATCAAACAATCTTTTGAAAATGTCAAACTAAACAATAATGCTACGCAAAGCTGCTAAAGCCAACTTCAGGAAGGAGTTAAACCCCTGAAAATTAAGTCAGCCTCAAAGCATCATTTAAATCATGCCAAGGGCTAAGAACAAACACTTTCAATTACAGCAGTAAAGCGACAGAAGGGTTGTTTCTTTTTTTTTTTTTACCTTCACAGTACACATCTCACGATCTCAGTAACTAAAGTGTAAGATTTACAATCCAAATGGACCTGACCTGGATTAACTTATTACTGTCAGGATGGGTAAGTATTTCTTCCTGCTCTTCCTGCTGCTTACTAAGGGTGTTCAAAGGACTTGAACACTAAATTTAAAACTTCAACTAGGGCCTGGCTTCAGGAAGTCATGGCTCCATAGAAAGGCTTATGGTAAATACAGAAGAGAAAAAAGAGGGAGGAAAGAAAAAGCGAAAAGGAGGCTACAATCTAAGGTCTTTCTTCAGGCTCCCCAGCTCCCTGAGATCAAACTATCCAGTACTGAAAGAGCAGGAGCTTCCCCACCACACCTGGCAGCAACTGCAAGCTAAACAAGACACTTTCGAACGTTTTAGGTGATTCGTTTTCCCCATTCTAGAAAAGGGAAAAAGAAAGTCTTCTAAGTAGCAGGAGCAGGTTCTAGCATTTATTTTTGATGGTGTAAACTGAAAAAAGGGTTCAGAGAAAAATGTCTCAGCTAAATATTGATTTGAAAACTGTGCCCCCTAGGGAAAAAAAAAACAAGATGGACTGAGTTGGTAAAGTGCTTGCCATTATTCATAAGACTCATGTGTATTCCTTCCAGGTGTGGTAGGGCAGACCTAAAAATCACAGAATTTGGAAGTTGTAGGTTAAGAAAGCAGTTCAAGATCATCCTGAGCTATGTATCAAGTTTAAGGCCAGTCAAATATATAGAAGACCCCTAACTGCACACCCCTCCCAAGGAAAATATCTTTTTTTTTTTTTTTTTTTTTAAACTTCACTTATTTATTTGCCTTGGTGTTTGCCTGGAACTGGAACTACAGACAGTTGTTAGCTGCCATGTGGGTGCTGGGAATCGAACCCGGGTCCTCTGGAAGAGTAGATGGTGCTCTTAACCACTGAGCCATCTCTCCAGCCCCGGAAAATATCTTAAAATATTGGACTAGACTAATCAAGATGTACCTGCTGAACTCAACTTCAGAGGAGAAAATAAACAGCTGAATAAAACCAGGAATCTGTCAGCAACGAAGAAGAAAAAAAAAAAGCCCATAGAAGTGAACTGATAAAATATTAAGTTGGGGGGCTGGAGAGATGGCTCAGCGGTTAAGAGCACCATCTGCTCTTCCAGAGGACCCTGGTTCGATTCCCAGCACCCACATGGCAGCTAACAACTGTCTGTAGTTCCAGTTCCAGGCAAACACCAAGGCAAATAAATAAATAAAGTTTTTTTTTTTTTTAAAAAAAAAAATATTAAGTTGGTATCCCCTTTAAAAAGATACAATTTTACCATATTTCCTAAGTCAGGAATCAAATTCTTACAGAATGCTTAATCAAAATATAAGCCACATTATGATGACTCAAGGAATAATCTCTACAGAGAAACCACTAAAGCACCCTCACGTACAAAGGAACACAAGAAAATTATGGTGTGCACTTCATTTGTAAAATTAACTTATTATTTCTGAGGGCCATGATGCTCTGAATGGACAGTCATGAGATCTCTGACCAAGGATTTCAGTGAAATAAATAACTGATAGAATAATTCTTCCTCCTCCCAGGAGACTCAACTGGACCCCTGTGATGCCTACAAAAGAGGTAAGGGATTTTGTTATCCCTGCCATCACTGAAGAGGTCAAGTACTTACTTCCTCTTAAATGAAAGTGTTTTTTTTGTTTGTTTACTTTTCTCTAATATGTTCCGAAGTCCTCATGTTTTAAGAAGAACCTCTTGTAGCATTCTATCACTTCCAGTTTCACATTTCTACACAGGCATCCGCAGTAGTCATCTTAGAATCCAGGATTCTTTTGTGCGTTTGTCAGCCCTCTCTGGACATGCTGACTGGTCCACCAGCTTGAGTTCCTCCTCAGCACACGTAGAACGCACATGTGACATTGCGTCACACAAGGAGACTGCACTTGATACCTAAGCTGCTTTTTCCACTCATTGACATGGTTAACTGCCTCTGTCTGATACAGGAATAAAGTGTCAAAAGACACATCTCATAAGTGTGTAAGGCACACACATACCTGTAATCCCAGCACTTGGGAGGTAAAGCCAAGAGGTCAGGAGTTCAAGATGAACTCTTGGAAACATAGCAAGCTCAAAGCTAGACTAGGATGCATGGACACTTTGTCTCTTAACAAAAAAGGGACAAAACAAATTTGTCTCTGTGGAGAATGCAAAAGAAATGACTCACTGGGAAAGAAAGCTTATATATACTGAAGCCTTGAGTTTCACTGTGCACATAAAATTCTGGACATGGCTGTACATGCCTGTAACCCTAGCTTCAGAGGTGGAGATGGTTGGATACTAACAGCTCCCTGACAGGCAGGCCAGCCAGCCAACCTAGCAAAACAGTGAGCCTAGGGTTCAGTGAAACACCCTGTCTTTAAGAAATAAGGCAGGGAGCAATAGAGAAAGACAATGATGGATGCCCTGCTCTGGCCTCTCTGTGCACAGGCTCACACACTCATTAGTGATTATCACCACCAAAGAGAGGGATTTGGGAGAAAGGAGAGGAAGAGAAGAGAAAAGAGAGGGACAGAAGAAATATGAATTTGCGGTTGAGGAAAAGGAGGATGGGGCAGAGAAAGGCACAGGAAAAAAAAAATCATACAGATCAAGTCTGCTTTGACAAAATTTCCAATGACCACAAAGAGCTTTCCATGAGTTCTCACTGAGGATCCAGGAAACCCTGCAACTCAGGTAAAGAATAGGAAACAGTATCTCCAAACTGAGAAGATCAATGGAGTGCAGAAGCCAGTGCCAGATCAAGGCAAAGCTAAATGGAGATTGCCTCCTCTCTCTTTACTAGATAACACAATTTTATTGTTATTCAAGGCTTCCTTGATGTAAACATAAAGGAAAAAAGCACCAGGCACATGATAGTCACTCCCTAAGTTGTTAGATAAAGAAAATCCACCCACAAAAGCAAGTATTTTAAGAATATTATCATTCAAGCTACACAGACTAGGAAAAACACTGCCCAGATAAAATATCATACAGCAATATTCACACTCACAATAGACTAAAAGGTTCCTTGGTGAGGCAAAAAAATCACAACAATTTAAGATGACACTCTCTTGACTGCATCAAACAAACATTCCCAGCTATCAACTGTACCCTGCATAGGTGACTGGCAGGATGTTTAATATTCATAGAGCTCCATATGCACTCATGCATGCCCACATAAGCATACTCACATGCAAGCAGGCAAGCATACACAATACAAAAGGCTCAAACGATGACAGCTAAAACAAACAGAACCTTGAGGTGCTCTTAGTCACATTAATAAGGTATTCTATTCTAAGCAAAAACACTACTCAAAGCTCAAGGTAATGAGGGAATTCATAGCCAAAAACTGCATTCAGATTCAAGATCCAGCTCCATCCCTTTAGATTGATTAGTCAACCTTGCTAAGTCTTGAATGTGTCTATCTAAAAACTAAACGCAATAATTCCTTGCCAAAAACCTAGGCTTCATAAGAAGTAACTGGTTAAGAAATTAGCACTAAACTATTAAGTGCCTTTGCACTGCAAGGGGTTAATCTTCAATAATATGTACTTGGCATTTCTCAATAGACAGACATAAAACTTAGTATGTTATCAAAGTTCAAGGTCATGCTTTATTATGCTCAAAGAATTATCACCAACTACAGTTTTGGTCCAATTAAACATGGGGAAACAATGAGAGAGAAAAAAAACATTGAGAAAACAAGGGGGGAGGCAGCCTAAGTTTTCTGGCTCTTTATGATTAAGAGCCAAGAGAGCAGTAGAAAATCCATTTCTACTTGGTTTGCACAGCATACAATACTGATTAAAAGTGGCTTAAAAGAATGATGAAAGACAGAAGTTGTAACTCAGTTAGCAGAAGGCAGTGTATCCTGTTTAAAGCCCTGGGTTCCATTCCCAGCCTTGCACAAACCCCTATGATGAAACATGCCTAGACCTGACAACTTATATTCTGCACAGCAGGCCTTTGTTGATCTTCACAAAAGATCCATTTTATGCCTCAAGCATTTCAAAACTGGTGTCTCCTCCTGGAGCAATCAAAGTATTTGCCTGTGGATCTATTCCCTCATGGACTACTGGAGGAGAAAGGCTCCGGATTAAGTGGAAACAACTAGCTGTTAAATCCAGACTCGGTTCCATTATGTAGTCAACCATAAAAGTACAGTGGGGGTAATGACCACCTAGCCCGCCTGAGGAACTAGGATGATGACAGAGGATTCTGAAACAGAGAAGAGGAAATTGCTACCCAAGCACAGCTGCGCCGCAACTCTGTCAAAAGGACATGGCAATGAAAAGGGGATTACTGCTGAGAAATCTGAGAACTGCTTTCAGGCAAATGATTCTTTCATTGAGGCACTACACCTAGAGCAGTGGTCCTCAACCTGTTGGCTTGAATCACCTAAAAGGTTTAAAAAACAAAAACAAACAAACAAAAAAAAAAAAACAAAAAACCAACGCCTGTGCCCCAACCTACAACAAACTATGAAAAATCTAGATCTATCCCAGCAATGAAATATGTTTAAGAGTCCAGGAGCAGTTCTGATGTGATCTCAGAGTTAGAATCTGGTTCATCCTTGGGGAAGTTTCTCTTATACTGCTGTGAGAACCAAAGTTAAATTTTAATTACTATGTCTAAGAGATCCATGAAACAAAAATACTTATGGACTGTTATTGTCTTGCCCGAGAAAAAATAGTACCTGAAATGCTGGAGGCTACTCCCTATGTAAAATAATAAAGGCATGTTTTCTCTCCCCTAAACATATTTGTTTGCTCCATCTACACAGATGTGCTTGATCACATGTAGAGGAGGGAAGGATGGAGGGAGAAAATGCATTAGAAAGTATGCTTGCCCATAATTGGACCTGATGGGAAATGCAATGAATTATGGGTTTTCCTTCTTAAGTCCTTCCAAAACTGGATTTAAGGCCATTTGTCGAGGAAACAAGAGACAAACATGGCCAGAGCCCATCCCCTAGGCCAGTATTAAAGTTTGCTTCAAATCTGGCTTAAGTTGTGGTAATGGTCTTATTTTCCACTGGTAGGATTAACACAGTCAGATGTCAGGGACACATTTGAAGAAGGAGCCTAAGCTTTCTGAAGAACATGTAACCTCACTCACATGAACTGAAAAAAAATTATTATTAAAAAGACAGTTGTGGAACTGGAGAGATGGATGGCTCAGAAGTTATCAGCAAATACTGTTCTGCCAAAAGACTCAAGCTTAGTTCCCAGAACCCAGGTCAGACAACTCACAACCCTCTGTATCTACCCCTCTAGGGAATTCAATGCCTTCTGGACTCCACAAGAACCTGCATTCATACAGGGACATATGCACATATGACAAAACATGTGGAGAGTCCAAGAATCAAGTCCTTTGAGGAAAATTTTAAGAGCTTGTAAAAAAACAAGACAACCGTGTTGTCTTGTGACCTCAGTTTCTTCCAAACACAAAATTATTCTTGAAATGTGCTTTTATGTCCTTTTCCAGTATAGTAGAGATCAGTGAGTTTATTCCAAAATACTCACTATTGCTTGCTGTTGTTATTATATGACTTTATGGAAAAATAATGTTTTTGCCAACTTCTACCTGACCACGACATGCTGCTTTTCCTTGTGATTAGACACTTTACTCACGTGACTCTCCAAATGGTCAGAAAATGAACTGTTCCAAGCTCTGAATAAAGTTAACTATTATGTGAGACTTTAGGCCACCTCACTTTCAAGTTCCATTCTCCCCCAAGTTCCACAACCAATTAGAAAGGTAAGCATGCACATAAATAAAAACAAGATCATTTTAAAGATAACAGCTGTGTAAAACTTTTATAAAAAAAAAAAAAAAAGTTCTATCTCTGGTTAAAAATTTTGTTCTAGAGTAACCAAAGAAATGTTTACACATATATTTCTTAATATTAAGTGAATGTGCATATACAATCAAGACTGAACAAAAAGAGCAGTATTTACAATGAAGGTTCAACTCCATAAATCTTTTTTACAATTGCCATAAATATATATTTCATGAGTGGGGAACAGTTTTACATGTCTGTAGTCCTGTCACTGAGACTTCAATAGAGGAAAATAAGTTTGGGGGTTAACCTGATCTCTAGAAGATACTGCCTCAAACAACAACAAAAAAGTATGTCTCACCTCTCCAAAAACAATCAGCCCTCGGTTGACATTTTAAGCAGATCAGGAAATGCACAGATATAAACAGAAGCATGCAGCAAAGCTCAGATTCACCAATAACTGACTCAGTCCAAACATAATCTCCAGCCAAAATGAAGACTACGGGAACTGAAAGTTTCAAAGATCCCAGTCCTGTACGACTACACCCAAAATTAAAAGAAACTCCATTCATAGAAGGAAATCAGACATTCTCCTGAGTTGTCCAAGGGAAAAAATTCTCAGAACTGAAAAATCACAGATCTGTCAAAGACACAATGCAGCAAAATTAATGTGAAAAAAAAAAAACAAAAAACACTAGGTCTGAATTATACTTCCATATCTGCTACTACAATGACCCAAATACTATCAGGTTCTCCCATATACAACAGCAATGGTGATCTGTAACACATTCAATTACAAATCGATCTGATTTTGTAAACACTCAGATTTAGTGACTAAGAAAAATTATTCAATGTGTTATATTACTAAATCTTTACAGTATTTCAATGAGGCTGATATATTAATAATAGACACTAATATGTCTAGTCTATAGCTGAGAAACCTGAGGCAAGAGGGTGTAAGTAAAAATCATATAAGCAGGATGGAAAGACAAGCTATCTTTTTAAAACTATGCCTAAGCATGCAGAAAAGACCTAAAAATATCAATTTAATTTTCACTTTACTCATTTCTCATTAGCAAAACTAATATAAGTAGTATACACCTATAACCCCAGCACTTACTGAGTAAAGGGAGGAAGATCAGAAATTCAAGGCCAACCTGAGCTAAGTAAGAAATTGTCTGAAAACAAAACATGAAACTTTTTGTGAAATATTCACATTTTCACCAAAGTTAGGGTCTCCTGTCCTCTTGCAAGCTAGCAATTACAGCCTCCAGTATTCAATAAGCTTTCCTTTTAATGTGAGCATAAATGTCAATGTCCAGATATGGTATCATAGTTGAAGTAATCCCCAGTGTCAGCCAAGCCTGCTGATTGGTTGGCCTGGCAGAGCAATGCAAGTGTGATGTGGGAGCCAACCCTAACTCAGGCTGAGGAGATCATTGCTAGCAACAGAAGTGACCTACCTACAAATATGCCCAATGCTGATGGATGGTAGCTGCTATGGGACACTGATTCAGGCATCTCTTCTTTACTGTTCAAGATGCACTTCAACAAACAGGCTCCTTTCAAGGGCTGCTTACCTGAACAAATTCCCCATGTCCCTATAACTTGACAGTAAGTAGGATTAAGACCCAATGAGGCATGCAGCTTTTTCCACTCCTAGCCAACTTCTGTCCAATACAATCTCATCTCCAGCAGTGACCTAAATCCCAACATTACAACTCAACCTTCACCAGGGAAAAGAAGGCACAAGGTAGATAAACAGCACATTATCTCCGAGGCAACGAATTAAAGGCACTGAAGGGAAAAAAGAGGAAAATCACAGACACTGGTATGGACACACACTAAAAGTTTGATTATATGACTAGTCTAGATGTATTTCTTTAGTGGGTAATGAATACCCTGACCAAAACCAACATTAGGGAAAAGCCCTTATTTGGCGCAGGTCTCCAGGATATCAGTCCATCATTGAGAGAAAGTCAAGGCAGGAACTTAGACAGTTACCTACATGATATCCAAGGTCAACAGCAGAGGAAAAAAAAAAAAATAAACCCTTGCAGCCTGCTTGTTCCTGCTTTTTTTTTCACAGCAGGGTTAATATTGCTGTGATGAAACACCATGACCAAAAAGAAACTTGAAAAGCAAAAGATTGATTTGGCTTATACGTTTCCATCACTGTTCGTCATCAAAGGAAGTCAGGACAGAAACTCAAGGGTCAGGACCCTGAAGACACAAGCTGATACAGAAGACATGGAATCAGCATACTTTTCTACAGCACCTAGAACCACCAGCCCAATGATGATGACACAGCCCACAATGTGCAGGGGCACTGCCATATCAATCACTCAAGAAAACACCGCACAGGCTTGCATACAATCCAATCTTTCGGAGACACTTTCTCAGCTGAGGCTCCCTCCTGTCTGGTGACTCTAGCTTGTGTCAAGTTCATTTGAAACTAGCCAGCACAGCAGTACATAAATAAATGGCTTAGAATAAATAAATCGGGGTTCCCAGTGCAACTACATGCCACCTAGTATTGATCCCTGTCCTTTGCAGAATGTGAGGACATTGTCAGTGAGTAGCCTGAAGAAACAAATGAGGTCTTGAAAATCTCTGAGCTTATTTCTAAAATTACAATCTTCAACATCGACCACAAGAGAAGCTATGTGCATGTTCTCACAGGAACAGAACTCAAGAGATTCCCTAGGCAGATCTTAGATTACAACCTCAGCTCTCAAATCAGGTTTCTGGATCACTAACCCCCCCCCCCCCCTGCACACACACACAAAACACAGCCTTTGTTACATTGCTCCACTGCCTTGGGTACATGGCCAAGATACTATCTGTTCCATGTTGAAATGCCTAAGTTCTTTCAGATTTACCAGATGACCTTTCCTGCCAATGCCATGCTCTTTCCCTAACACCTCCTCTCAGCACTCAAGACTTCTGCCAAGATCAACAGGCATAAGGCCAATGTGTTACTCTGTTTGCCAAGGTCAGAGTTAACAGGAGAGACAACAGAATTGGAAGGCAGACTGGAGTCGGATCAAAATTGGACATTTCCTAGCCACACAGTCTTTTGACATCCAGGAAAAAGGCAATCTCCATGTTACTAAAAGTATGATGATTATTAAATCAAAACTGTTATCGATAATACCAATACAGTGGCTGAGTCACAATGACTGTCAGATGTCCCCTCCCTTTCTTTAATTAGCATGACCCTACTATTGCTTGCATCATTTACTTTTTAGTAATATATAAGGGTGTTTGCATATACGAATCCATGAAGGTGCCCATCAAAGGCAGAAAAGGGTTCCTTGGAGCTCAAGTTACACTCACAGCTATAAACTGCCCTAGGTGCTGTGAACCAAAGGAGTCTTAAGAAAGAACAGCAAACACTCTTAACTGCTGAGCCATCTCTCCAGCCCCCTCCAACTGTGATTAGCTCGGACCTTTATCACCTCTACTTTTCTCTATCACCCAGAGTAACCTCTTAGCCTAGTTACACACCTTCACTCACTGATTGCCTTTTAATTAGATTCATGAACTGTAACTCTAGTCTCATGCTCTCCCCTATTCGATAACCTCCAGCAGCTCCTCTCCTCAAGCTTTACTGCATCATCTCTTCACATCCCTGCCCTGTTGACTCCACCTGTGCACCCAAGTGTGCTCAGAGCACACATGCACGGCACTCACTGTCTACAGAGTAACCCGCTTTTCTTGAGTGTCAATGGACTCCTGTTTCTACAGCAGCAGCTTGAGGTAAAATAAAATCTTTCTCTTAAAGTCTCAGTTGATTAAACCTCAACAGGTGTGAGAGCACTGGTTCCAATTAATTGCACCCTGCCAGAGGAAAAAGAGAAGCTCGTAACTGGAATCCAACTTTCAAAGAATATTTGTTACTTCTTCACAAAATCACTACTCAGTGCCTGATTCTACATTCATTTTTTTTTTTTTCTTCACTAGACCGTGTTATTTCTGTAGGGATCTTAGATCCTGAAGGGTGAGAAGCCTTGCCGTGTCAACCACATTCACTCATTACATTCTCCCAGCTTCTCTACACCTTTTCAGCCCAGCTGGGGGATCCACCCCCTGAAACACTACCCCAGGCCACTCTCTCCCTTGACCCCCTCCCACATGAATGACAGTTCAAACCATAATTAGAATGCCTCCTAATACAAAGAACTTATTCTTTGTGTCCCACAGAAAGCTCTTGATTCTATATGTCTGGCTTATCACTTTTGAAAGTGATACACTTAAAACAACGTTTGTCAGAGTTTAAAAGAATTCTGAATGAGCTACAGAGTTTATGAATGGATTACTGGCCTTACATTCTAGGGTTCCTAATTCAAGGAGGGGGAGGGAGGGAGGGAGAGGGAGAGGGACGTGGGGAGGCAGAGGGAGACAGAGAGAAAGGGGGGGGGGAGGATAGCTGGTATTTTTGCAGCTGTAAGAAACACCAGAAAAAGAATACTATTTCTACAGAGATCACCATGGAGAATCATGAGCAAAAATATAGTTTTTCCTCATCAATAGAGAACATCTGTATGGTGTCTAAAACTTGGAATTATTTTGCATTTTGTAAATTTAGCATTGTAATAGTGTGCAGGAAACACGCCTGTTGATTAAATGGATGCTTTTGAGTCGCAGTCCTTTATGTTACCTTGTCCAGTCCATTGGGCCCTGACACTATGAATCGGGCATCAACATTCCTGTGTTGTTGTGCCCAAATTCGGAACCCCAAAGACCAGAGAAGTCCAGAATGCAACAGCAAGATTTATTTATGTAAATACAAACTAAGGCAGAGAACCCAGTCCAGCTCTTGCCATAGCAAAATCAGGAGGAGGCTCCCGAGGGGAGCTTAACAGCCACTTTGAAAGGGAAAAACCACAATTTGGGGTTACTCTAGTGCAAGGTTGTGTGCTGACAGTTAATCTGGAGAATTTGTCCTTGAATCTGGGCCCAGGAATGATGGTGGTGTATTTTGACTAGAGCATTTGGTGGTCAGGTAGCAGGGTCAGGGTGGTATGGATTCTGCAGTCGGAACTTAGGTCATTCTGCCCCTCTGTAAACAGTAGTTTCCAGCAATGGTCTCTGGGAACTGGGTGAGGGACTCTTTCTCGGGGCTCTGTCTGCTTTAGTTCAGCATAGTTCTCTAAAATGGCATTTCTTGAGCTAAGTTTACTCTCTTCAGTGCAACAACAATTAACATGAAAAGCCAAGCCTAAGATGTAATCATGTCTTTTGATAAATAGGAGGTCCTGTACACCTCAAGACTGGTTCATGATTCTACACGTGATAAATTTTGCTAATGACACCTATTTCTTAGAAAACTCCCCTCCATATGTACCCTACCTACTGTATAAATCATAAGCCAGACAGACAAGAGTTTACCCAGGCAGCCATGAAACTTGTCATCAGTTCACAAGGGCCATGTTTCTTTAAGAATAATGTAGTAGTTATCTGAAAGAAGATAATGAGTGTTTACACATTCCTAAAGAACTCTGCAAAATAAAGGATGTAGCTCACAACACATGCCCAGCACACATGAGACCCTTAAATCTATACACAGCACCATATCAACCAGGAATGAAGACACACAACAGTTATTGTAACTCAGGAGGTATCAAAAGTCCAAGGTCAACCTCAATTGAGTGGCAAGCTAAAGGACAGCCTAAATTACATGAGCTCCTGAACCAACCAAATAAAAAGTGAAAGAACGAATGAGGATAGAAGATTGAACATTTACCACCTCTAAATAATGTCAGTGTGAAAGGACTTGAAGAACACTTCTCTGGTTTCCCTGCTCAACCTGTTTTGAAAATACCTTTATTCAAGATGGAAAGGGGGTAACAGTAGCCAAAAGGTTACTTGATTTGGATGAAAATTTGCATCTACACACAAAAGTAAAATCTACCATCACTGCTGGAGCTCAGTGGGTTTATCTATCCCATCTCTAGACACTCAAAAGCCATTCCATTTTATTAAGCTCTTTATAAAGCCACTTTATTAAGTACACAGTGTACCCTTAATGTGTGTCTGTACCATCCTCACAGAACTCAAGATATGCCCCATATCTGGCAGAGTAGGTGTTCCAAGGAAAACTATGAAAAGAGCCAGGTTCTCCTCACTCAGCAAAAATTCAGAATCTTCTTACTAAACACAATCAAATTTTTACAAGGCACTGAAGTGATAACCCCCAAGCAGAGAGCCCATGAGGCAATAAATATCTTATAAACACAAAGGTCACACACCCAGGTGTTTATGATCACAGAGGAAGTTTATGGCTATCCACTCAGCTAGAAACTCTCTTTCAACCTTGCTCTCTTTTCTATCACCAGACACGTTATTATTATTCTCCAATTATTTTTGAAAAACACAAAGCAAGGAGAATTATAAAAGAGCTTTTATGAGACTGTTGAGCCAAATCAGTATGCCAGAAGCAAATCAATGCTTCCAAGAGTTCTGAATACGATTATAGGCAAACAACAGTCCAATGTATCTGATAATCTCTCTCCGAACCATTACCGCATAGATTAAAAGATTACAGTTATTCCACTCTGCTCCTCAATATTAATAGTGATAGAGGCTCATTTAATAAACCCAAACTGCCACAGCCCTAAGTTGGATTATAGGCCTAGTTCTTTATAAACTGACATGCACATGAGGGTTTGGTTTAATAATATACAATCTTGGGTCAATCAAAATCTACCCTCAGCAGCTCTCTTATTTATTAACGCTTTTGCCACAACCTGCACCCAATCAGAGGCTGTCCTCAAACTCTCCTAGCTGGCAGCTGTACAAAAATCCACACGGCATCTACATAACAAGTGACAGGTTCCCCATCAATTACAACTCTGAGGGAAAGACAGCTCAGGAGAGGACATAACCCCACAGTCACATGCCACCTGGGTTTCTGACGGACCATCAGATCAGAAAGGAGGCTGTCATGGATGGAGAAAAAGAATCCAGCTCCTCATTAGCCAGGGGTTTTCCTTTCTTTTCTTTGCCTATTCTTCCCCCCAACACACATCAAGGAGTAATCATGGGCCAACTCAACTCTGACAGCTCTTTATGTAAATGGCATTTAATTCCAGGCAAACAGCTCACAAACAAAGGGGGTAAAGCCAACTTAAAACTCACAGGCCCACTCATCCCTAGTATCTGAGCTGTGGGTCTCTCTAGATATTTAACTGTTGCCAAAAGAGCAGACCATGACAATAAATTCAGAAGTTATTATGGGACGCTATGTTTTCAAAAAATAAAAAAGGGTGGAGATAGGCCTCTCTGGAGTCTCAGACAACGATATCAGTGCTCTGCCTCCCAGACCACCCACATTCCCTAGGAAAAGCTCCTCATGCAAACATGCCAGACATGATTATCATGTCTCTAACTCCACCTCTGCTAGGCTCTCTTAGTCTGTGTTTTTAGGGTCCTACTCAAAGCTAGTTATCCCCATAAAAGCCACCTGTCCCTTAGCAACCTGCAGGAAGGCACTTGCATCCCAGGAAATTCACACAAAACACTATACGTGATAACACTGTGATGAATGTGCTTTGTCCTAAACAACCTTCAGCTGTTAAATAAGAAAGTTATAACCCCTAACATCCCCCATAAATCAGACGGAGGTCTGACTCAGCGGAGAGAACACAAAAATGGCCCACAGTATCTCGAGGAAGACAAGAATCATGCCAAGGAGCAATGAAGCAAAGCACTAAGGGGACAACTGGATTCTTGTCATAAGCACAGATGTTCCCTCTCCCTTACGCTCTCTAGTACTCACTCTCCTTATATTAGAAGCCATTTTCTATGTAAGTTTTCATACTGGCTTCCCAATTCCAGAAGAAACAATCCTGAATAGCATAAGGAAGTCACTACTTTGTCTCTTGAGTGGTTCATCAGAGGGACCCAAACATGAAGAACAAGAATGACTGCATTTATTATTTGCTATACACAAAGCACTGTTTTAATTAAGCACCCTACCCAGCCTCATTAGAGAGTTTCTGTTGGTAGCATCATCTTCCTAACAACATAAAGCCTGAGGCTCCAAGAGGGAACAGAGGTCACAAAGCCAGTTAACACTGAGACTAAGCCATCTGGTTTCATCAGTCTCCAGAACAAGTGAGTGATTTATTTTAAGCAGGAAGTGTCATACATATATGAAGAGTAAAGAATTTAAAATTGGATATTCAAGTCTAAGATCGTGTTTCTGTCCTTTACGAGATAGAGCCTGACAGCTCTTTACCCTCCCTAGTACTCATCTCATCTAAAAAAGAAAAAAAGAATATAAAAGTTGGAACTACAGAAATGGCTGATCTTCAAGAAGACCTGGGTTCCATTCACAGCATTCACATGGCAGCTTAAAAACTGTCTGTAACTCCAGTTCCAAAGGACTTGATACCATCTCCTGAATTCTGAGGGCATCACATGAATATGAGACACAAGTGTGTGTGTGTGTGTGTGTGAGAGAGAGAGAGAGAGAGAGAGAGAGAGAGAGAAAGAGAGAGAGAAAGCTTAAAAAGTAAAAGTAAAAGCTTAAAAGTAAAAGCTTAAAAAATAAAGAATGGAAAAGTTAATTTTCAATCAGTTTTGATGAGACAAGTAAAAAGGGTTCTTGGTTGGCTTTGTTGCACTCCACAGTTATCTGGGTCACAAGTCAGGCAGTCAGGATTCTGTAAGGTATCATGGACAGTACATTCTGAGATTAGCCAGAATAAAGAAAAGACACAATGCACAGGGCTTAAAAGCACACCAACAAGCTAGAGATGAAGCCTGAATGAAGCAGTTTGAATGACTTTAATTTCCAGCCCCAGTCTAGACTAACAACCTCATCAAAGTTCCAGATGCATCCCCAACCAAATTCTGATCAACTGATTCTCACACATAACGGACATATCTGATTGAAGTGCCAATATTATTCTAGAATATGTGACAAGGACACAATATCAGTGGGCATTTTAAGTTCAAGGGCCTGGAAGGATAGCGTAAGTCAAAATTAATTATATCTGTTAAATGATCCTGGGTTAGGTAGAAACAAAAAAGAAAGGATTCTTTCTCCCTTAAAAACCTTGAGAAAATAAAGCTTTATGATAACAGGAGTGTATCCAAGGAACTTTTCTCTTAAAAAGGGAAAGGTTCTGACTACAGGTGAGCAACCTAAAAAGCAAAATGACTCTCTAAACACATCTTTCTTGACTCTCTGTACCTGGTTCAGAGAAAGAAAACCCTTGTCCATGTTCCCATGAGGAAGCTATGCTGTATATGGCATAACCTCTCCTGGCCCCATTCAGACTGATAGTCGTCCAAGTCCAAACACAAATTATGACTTCCAACACAAAGCCATCTATTAAGCCGGGCATTTCAAAGAAAATGGTGAAAAAGCCCTCCACAACTGTTATGCTGTCCATCACCACTTACACATAGGCTGTATGTTGTAGCTGCAGTGAGTAAAAGAGCATCATGTTAAAGCCTGTTTTATGTGTTTTTAAAAGAAAAGCACACAGAAGAGGCAAGCAGCAGGCTGAAGAAAGAAAGAGACTTGTCGAAGTCAGGGGAGGACAGAAAAAGACAAATTCAGAAGAAAAAGAACTTCTGAGAATCTGTGCATGATGAAGGTGAGAAAACATATACATGTTCTAGCCAAGCAAGATGCAGGTCTGCCATGCACTAGATAGAATATGAAGATCTTGTACACCTTTTCATGGCTTTGCACGTTACCTGATTCATCTACAAAATGGAAGAAGGGTAAAAACAAAGCAGACCAGATGTAAAACTATCCTCATGGCAAACTTAGAGGAATCAGAGGGATCACTAATAAACAGTAAGGGTAACTTAAACAACTGAAATATAATTAGCTTCTCTCACCATCTGTACAAGGGGACCTGGCTCAATAATAAATAAAATGCCTATCACTCTTAACAAAAAAAAAAAAATTCTGCCTTTCACTAAAATGTGTGAGTGCTAATCACAACACTGTCAAGAGTGGCACAATCCTGAGAAATCCTGAAGTATAATGAAGGCATTGGCCTTCACCATCTACAGTGTGAACGTCATCTACTACCCCTGGACTCTGAGCACATTCTGTGAACACACAAGGCTCCAGGAGATTTTTTTCAAGGGCTGATCCAGTCCCAAGCACTTACCACTGACAGACTGAAATTGGAACTGCAGGGGACACAGCCCTGGTTCTTTGGAGTTCTATTCAATACCCTGAGTTAGAAGAGTTTCAAGCTGAGTTTCTGGTAGCCCTCAGCAAGGTAGCCTGGCTGGGAGTTGAACTGGATTCTGTCACTGCAGAAAGGGTCTGTACTAAAACCCTGAAAAGGGTCCACATCGCTTATGTACCTTGTCAGATGCAGACTTTATTCCCCTGCATGGCTCAACCTGACACACTGAGTGCTTTGGTGAATCTGTCACTGACAATATGCCTTCCTTCTGAGTCTCAGTTTCTCACTCCAAGATGGTGCGCAGAAACCATGGGGATTACCAGGGCAGAAGCAAAGCCGTTACTATAAAGAACAAAAGAAAACAAATGATGGCCTTCGGCTCCTCATGGCATTTGTATAGTATTTACAAGGTAGACCAGCAGGGCTTAAATATGTTGTGCCAAGAAAATGTTAAAGCGATAAAAAGAACAACTCCCCAAAACTGCAGATCTTTAAACCATAAATTTACAGTGTGTTTATCTTGGCAAGGAGAGCTTCACTGGAATAATGGTGAGATTGTACTTACTTGAAAGATGCAAATGGAAATACCACATTTGCTGGCATGGCCCATAGTCCCAACTGCCCTGGTCTCAACTGCAATTTCCATAAAGCCTGTCCCTGTTGGGCTTAAAGCAGGATTGTGAACTGTACCAGCTTGGCTGCTGATTTTTCTCTCTCTCTGTTTACCAAAATCTCCCAATTCCCACAGAGCTACCCCAGTGGACACCCAGATTCTAAGTCCAGCCATTAAAAGCAGGAAGGCCTGGATATTTATTAAGCCTTACCATCTGCCAAGCGCACAGCTAGGTGCTTGACATGCTTGAAATGTATTCATAACCACTTACAGGTTCTTGAGAATTCCACATCTGATTCATTCGAACTATTTATAGACGCACCTTTCCCACAGCACCACACAGACAAATACCATGACTCCACAAATAAGGGTTAGGATGAATGACAATTTATATTTGGGAAGCTTCCAATCTGTACCACAGACACAATGCCAGTCATGTAACTGTCTATCTGACTTACTCTGGGCAATGAGCCTGACTAGTAGGCCTAATTTCATTGAACTAACAAAGAAACCCAGACTTAGAAAAAATAAGAAATGTTCCCAATGTTGGACCTTTATCAAATGGGGAAATAAGAAAGCTAGCAAGGTCTGTCTGACCTAACATCTGAATCACAGGCAGTCTTCAAGTTGGCTAGAATTTTTGGCCAGCATCTACTCATGCTTCCAAAAATTTCCAATAATGCCGGGGGCTGGAAAGATGGCTCAGTGGTTAAGAGCGCCGTCTGCTCTTCCAGAACCCGAGTTCGATTCCCAGCACCCACATGGCAGCTAACAACTGTTTGTAGTTCCAGTTCCAGGCAAACACCAAGGCAAATAAATAAATAAAGTTTAAAAAAAAAAAATTGGGGGGCTGGAGAGATGGCTCAGAGGTTAAGAGCACTGACTGTTCTTCCAGAGGTCCTGAGTTCAATTCCCAGCAAAACCACATGGTGGCTCACAACCATCTATGATGAGGTCTGGTGCCCTCTTCTGTAAAACTGTATGCATAATAAATAAATAAATCAAAAAAAAAATTTTTTTTTAAAAAAAATTTCCAATAATGCCTTCCTCAGTGTTTCCCAGACATCAGGCATTGTATAAGCCATGGTGGCCTAAGTGAACAGATCATTCTAACAAGAAGATGCTTCATTAGCTTTAGGTGTCAAATTTATACAGTCCTGAATTATCAAATTACCTCCATCAGACAGGACTGTGGGTATATATGTGACACATTTCCTTGATTGCTAATAAACAAGGAGAGCTCAGACAATGATAAACAGTGGCAACCCCAGGCTAGTAGACCTGAGCTATACACCACTCCCCAAAAAGGGCAGCAGAATGTGAGCCAGGAGTGAGCCAGTAAGCAGCATTCCTCTATGGTTTGTGCTTCTAGGTCCTGGCTTGAGATCCAGTTGTGATCTCCCTCTGTGATGGATTGTAACCTGGAAATAAGCCCTTTCCTCCTAAAGGTGGTTCTACTCAGTGTTTTAGCAGGGCAATAAAGCAAACCAAAAGTGAGATACTTGTGCAAAAGCTTTGAATGAAGTGAGAATCTGAGCCACGTTTATATCTGGGTACAGAATGTTACAGGCTAAGGGAGCATCATGCAGAAGCTATGAGACAGGGTCATGCTAAGCTGGCTTCAAGAACAACTATAAAAGAGAGGACTAATCTGGAGAGATAACTTGAGATCAGGTATAAAAGATAGCAGGCACCAGGCCTGGCAGTGCCTTGTAGGCCACAGCATATAAGGTCTTTGAACTGCATTCTTAGTGGAATGGGAGGCATTCTGAAGGATCCTGAACTGAAAAAATGGTGGAATCCACAGTACACTTTAAAGGGACTATGAGTAAAGACTACTCTGCAGGGAGGCAGGGCAACAGCAGCAGAATCAGCTGAGAGGCCAGAGAGGCCAGCCAGGTGAAGAAATGATGAACCAGTTCAAACTAGTCTGGTATTGAACCCTCAATGGCTGTTAACTGATACTAAAAAATTAAGCATTATCTTGCAAGAATTTCTGCTAGAGCCTCAAAAAGATCCTGAAACCAGAGACCAGAAGTCAATAAGCATACAACAAGCTCACCATGAACATGTACAAGCCAGAGAAGACTCAGCACTTAAAAAGAATGGACTAGTGAAGACAGCTCAGTGGGTAAAAATGCCCACTATACAAGCACAAATAACCCTAAGGAGAAAACACAGGTGTGGGGGCACATATGACTGTGATCCTGATGTTACAAAGACAGAAAAGTTGGATGCTTGTAACTTACTAGCCAACTAGGCAAGCCTACGTCAAAAGATTCAGTCTCAAAAACCATAGTAGACAGTGGTTGACAACCAGGAATAAAACCTGACATTGTCCACTGGCCCCCACATACGTGTACCTTCACACACAAAGGCACTCCCTCCAATATATGAATAGGTCCTGTTTCAGTGAAGTGTTACAGAGAATATCCAGCAGCACTTACTGGGTGGCATTTTCTACCTTCTGTGTGGTTTCAGCTTCTTGAACAACCCTACTGCCTCAATTTATAATATAAAGCAATAATACAAGAGCAGCTCTGGCAAAAGACGGCAGAAACCCACGTTATTTTCCTGGCTGGAAAATGTAATTCCCTCCTCCTACCTTTTCAACAGCAAAAAGTGTCCTTAAACATAACATCACTTGTTCTTTGCAAGTGACTCGTTTTTCCTCCTCCCAGAAACACCCTAATTATCATGCTGGAGAGTTGAGGAAAGATGGCTTTTATGTGGTTTTTATCTCCCAAACACAGTATTGTCATGGGTTTATTTATTTGTGTTCTTACAGTAACAGGATGCTCTCCTGTAATTGAGACTATTATAGAGAGGGCTGGCATGTGTTTTCCACAAGATTAAAGGCAATTTCTGTTTTCAAAGCTACTATTGCTTCTTCGAAAACTCCCTGCCTGGTCTAAACTAAATCCAGTAAGCCAAAATTCTATATTCACCTGGTTTGCATTACAACACAGCAAACAGGACATGGAAAGGCAATTTCATTCATGCATTGATTCAAATGGCATTTACTGCATTGAGCGATATGGGGGTGGGGAAATACAGCACAAAATAAAATAGTCCTTGCCCTCTAGGGGTTCTGAATCCCAAAGGAAAACATACAGAAATGACTATACTACAAGGCAGGCTGTGATAACAGCTATAATAGAAGAAGCAAAACAACATGGATTGCATTTGGGAACAGGGAAAGGAGGACTGGGACCACTTGGTAGGGAGGTGAGGCTTCATGAAAAGAACCCAAGGGCCTGGGAGAGATGTCAATAACAGTACAACGAGGTCAAAGGCACAGAACAAGGGAATGCTAAAGCTGTAATTAACTGGAACATCATCACCTAAAAGACTGAGGATGAAGGACTGTTGTGGGCAGGAGGTAATATAGAAATAATCACACAGGTGCCAAGCCCCAGGTTCAGTAACAAACCATGCCTCAAAAATAGGATGGAAAGAGATAGGTCAGACCCACTGTCAAGCTTCTCCTCCACACATACAGGTATAGATATAATATAAACATATAGGTATAAAAGCAAGTATCACATAAAAAAAAAGGGACTAAAGAAAAAGAAATTGTTTAAAACAAAACAAACAATGAGTAAATAACACCCAATCACAAACTGAATTAATTCTGATGAGAAACGCATGTTGCAGGTGGACTAAGTAAAAGCCAAAGAAATGCTGGCTCAGCAAAGCCACGCTGACCATTTCTTCTTAATACCTGCCCACTATTTCCCCTGCCCTACAAAGAACAATGCTGCCACACTGAAATGGAAGAAAATTTCCAAGGGAACACATAATCCCTGCTAAGAATGTACTCCTCTAACCTGCCATCCATGTTTTCTGTCTCCCAAACCTCTCCTTCATCCTCACACACACTTAACATTCTGAATGTCTGTCTTATAACTGGTCCGCTTAGGACTCGAGAAAAAAGTGATTTCCCCTGTTAACCAGTGGGCATCAGTGACCCAGATAAATTTGTATCAAAGCTTTCTTTATGTAAACAGATAGTGTTCTAGGTTCCTTTTTGTTACTATGCCCAAAAAAAAAAAAAAAAAAAAAAAAAAACCTCTCTGAACAAAAGCAACTTATGGGAGAAAAGAATTTATTTCTGACATGTGACAGTCCTTTAAGAGAGGTCAAGGCAGGACACTCAATGCCAGAACCTAAAAGTGGAGGCTGCTTGATATTCCACACAGCATTATTTCTGACCAAGATATTTACTTTTCAGACAAAACAGTAGAATAGTAGGGACTATGATAAACATTGCTGGCTGGCTCACTGATAAGTTCACCTTCAGGTATCTTTCTTACTTATTCTCAACATCTCAGGGAGTGGTAACATCCACAGTGATCTAGGTTATCCTTTATCAATTAAAAAATCAAGACATGCCCATATTCCAATCTGATCTTTCAAATCTCTAAAATAATATTCTTTCCCCAAATAGCTGTATCTAGTTAACAGGTAAGCTAACCTGGACATAGAGTAACAGAAATACATGCTTTCTTTCTTAATTATGGGCCATTCATTGTGATAAGAACTTTAACTTCTCAAGAACTTGTAGGCTGGTGGATTACATTGGAATGAGAACCCTGCAGATAATAAACATTCAATACCTTACCCTAAATCATACAATCAGAAAATCATAGTTAGGATTTAAGTCAAAGCCTTCTGAGCAGTGAGTGAAGTATTTTGACTTTTAGTATATAAAAGAGAGATGCCAAAAAATCAAAGAGCCAATATGTGCATACTTCAGGAAAGTGGTATCTTTGGGGAAGAAGCTGGAGGCAATACTAAGGATGGAATGGGCAAATGATGACTTCTGTCTTTCATAACAGGAGGCATGCAGACTGCACCAGGATGTCAAACATCAGTCAAGGCATTTCTAGTATGTCAGTGACCTGGTTAAATTCATGTGTTTTAGGAAAAATCATTCTGGCTTCAGTGTACAGAACTGATTTTACTGGGTCAGGGGCAAGCCTAAAGGCAGACCAAAAGGTTAAGAGGTTTTGCATTATTCTAACAAATAGCCGATGAGGGCAGTGTGAGGCTGAGCCCATCTGGGTGATTCAATAAATATTTGCTAATTACAATATTGATTGGTAACAAGCAGAACAATCTGTTGTACCTATTGGGGCATGTCAGCTCCATCACATGGTTGTTCCAGCTTGTGATCACAGACTCTGGGTACATCTCTCTTACTTAGTCAGTCTCTTTTCAGGCAGCCAGGTGCTTCCTTTCTGGGTTTCAATGCCTGTTCCCTTCTATCAATCATGGGATTTCAACTGAAATGTGAAAGACATGTTCTGAGCATGTGAGCTTACTTATCTGACTCTTGGTTGGGGGTAGGAAGGGATCTGGATGCATTAGAGGAGCATGTCTTTCTTCCAGTCCCATCTACCATAACCAACAACTGCATTCCTTGTGGGCAAGGGGCTAATGTTAAGAGCAAGCTGAAAAAATGACTACTATAAATGTTCCCACTGGAAGCCTTTGTAGTTGGGTGAGGTATGCTGAGGTAACTCAAGAGTCAATGCTGCAGAGGTCCCACAGACCAATCCCTTCCTGTCATGGAAGAACTCCCAGTAAGGAGTGTGCAGTGAGATGGGCTCCAGAAGGCCCCAAGCGGGTAAGAAAACTCCTGGTTCTACACAATGAACCACAATCTTGTCAGATACATGCTATGCACAGCTCTTTCTGAATCCTGAGACAAAAAACTCAAAAGCCCCTTTTGTCTTGCCCTGTGCTGCAGAACACTACCTGACTACCATAAACAACCCACTAAGAAAATGGTTTAGTGTCTTACCCACTGACTGAATGCTAACTATAAACTCTATTTAAAACATATGAATGACTAGGTGTCAGAGACAGAGTCCCCAGCCAACCTGTGCCAGCTAATGATACTATGTCTCAAAGGCAGCAAACCCACAATAACAAAACATTTAGAGCAGAAAACATGCCTTGCTTTCTAAATAAAACAGCGCTTTCTAAATAAAATAGCACAATAGGACCATGATAGTAGTTACTTTTAGAGAAGATCAGTTCACAAGGGATCACCCAATACCCAAAATCTCTACTTAAATGTGCATGAAAATAATCTGGGGGAAATACTTAAAATGAAGATTACCATACCTAGACAAAATGATTCAGCATATTTGTATAAAGCCAGGCATACTGAATGGCTAAAATATGTCTACAGACTTTTTTAAACTCTACCCTCTTCAAAGGCTAGGTCCTAACTCTTCTCCCATTAAATGCATGCTCCTCAGATATTTGCTTCTGACTAACAGAATGTGGCACAAGAGACAGTGCATGACTTTCAAGAGCAGATACTGTCTCACCCCTTCCCCTCCTGCTCTCTCTCTCCTTCTCTCTCACCACCTTCCCATGAGAAAGCAGCTGACAGGCTGTTAAAAAGTGTGGAGAGATCTATGTGGTAAAGAACATCTGTCCTGTCACAAGCTATTAAAAAAAGTGGATCCTCCAGCCTCAGTGCACTTTTCATATGACACCAGCTTTAGCTATTTCAGGAAACTAGCTCAGATGCTGGGTGAGGTAGCACATATCTATTCTCTAGCACCTGGACAGTAGAGGCAGGAAGATTAAGAATTCCAGGTCATTCTCAGGAATAGAAGTTAGTTTGTAATATCACAGGCTACATGAGACCCTAGGCCCCTCCAAAAAAGGGAAAAAAGAAAGCAAATGAAAAGAAGAGCTGGGAAAAATATCCAAGGAACACACACAGGAATGTCTGATCCAAAGAAACTACTGAAGCAAGCACTATGATTGACATGTTGGATGTTGGGGACAGAGGGTACTTTGATACACACAGCCTTAAATCCCTAATACATAGCCAGTAAACCAGCAATGCAAGACTCTATCTTGGTAAAGTCCTATGGGATGAATGGATGGATGGATGGATGGATGGATGGATGGATGGATGGATGGATGGATGGATGAATGGATCAATGAATCAATGAATCAATGGGACAGTGAAATGGCTCAGTGTGTGAAGGTACTTTTGCCATCGAGCCTGACTACCTGAGTTCCACTCTGAGAACCCACATGGTAGAGGAAAGAACTAACAGCTACAGGTTTTCTGCTGACATCTTCTCATACACGGAGGCGCAAGAGTCCTTGTTCTCCATCAATGAATAATAACTGCAAAAAAATAAATACGTAAATATCTGTAGTGACAGTATTAATGTTTCTAATTCTAAGCTTATAATAAAAAAACATGACTACTAACAAAATCAAAATCTTCCTCTGATATAAGCTCATAAAATGTAAGATTAATTTCATTCCTATGGTATCCCTATAACAACATTCTGTATATGGTTAAGAGTCAACATGAGCCGCCCTCCCCTTAAAAAAAAAATACTGTACAAGCAACATTTCTAAATGTGAAGAATAACTTACCAAAAAATGACCAATTTTCCTTTTCCTAGGACAAATTTCATAAAAATTATCCAACAGGGGCTGGAGAGATGGCTCAGTGGTTGAGAGCACCGTCTGCTCTTCCAGAGGACCCGGGTTCGATTCCCAGCACCCACGTGGCAGCTAACAACTGTCTGTAGTTCCAGTTCCAGGCAAACACCAAGGCAAATAAATAAATAAAGTTTTAAAAAGAAAATTCTCCAACAAATAACAAAATAAGTACTTTTATTAAACCTAAAACCTGGATCTAGGTGTATAATTCAATTGGTAGCGTGCTTGCCTAGTATTTGAAAAGACCTATACTCTATTTCCCAGAACCTAAGAAACAGGTACTGCTGGTGCATACGTGTAAGTCTAGCACTTAGAATATAGAGGCAGACAGAACATGTTCAAGGTCACCCTGAGCTTAATTTAGCATCTTTGAGGTCATTAAAGTAAACCTAGGAGAATTCTTTAATCTAAGGTCCAAAGCTATAAGGCATGGTGGATATATACTCAAGTTGAAGATGGCTGAAGACACGGAACCTGAATAAAGACGATAGGGAAAAAAATCCAAGTTACCACTGTGTTATAAAGAATACAAAATAGAGTCTAGGTCTTAAGAATGGTTCTTCTGCCTGTACAAATTCCAAAAACCACATGTCGAGCATGGAAGTGGTCCATGAGCACAGATGGTATATCACATTCCACTTCTCTGTCACCTCCTACAACAGCTTCACCTAGAAAAATTTTAAGTGTTCTCCTATTTCCCTCCCCTTTCTTCCTCTGACACCAGGGGAAATGACTAGGGGCAAGCAGCCTTTCTATCCCTGCTACTCAAACACCATCATCCAATATTTGTCCACTGCTCACTGGGAACATCCTATCTGCATTTCCTTAGGGAAATAAAGGCTGATTCTGCTTCTTAACTTGTCTCTGAAGAAGAAAGCTGCATACTATTGAAATTTTGAGGCCAACTCCTAGCCCAGGGTAAACTGATCCAGGCTGGGCAGATAATTGCTTAGAGCAGACCCACTGTGTAACTCATTTCTCATACTGAACAGAGCAACATGAGAAGGGGAAGAACACGTTTCAGCTCACAATTTAGAGGTATACAGTTTAAAGCGGCCGTTTACAACACATACAAAGTCAGGAAGCTAAGGAAGATAAATGCTGGTGCTCAGCTTACTTTCTCCTTTTTTAACCAGTCGAGGATCTCAGCCCTTGGGATGCTGTTGCCCATTGTTGGCGTATGTCCCCTTACTTCAGCTAGTTAACTTACCCTAAGTAATCCCTCACAGCCATACCCAGAGGTTCATCTTCTAGGTGAGTATAGATCCTGCAAAGTAGACAATATTAACTATAATACCTATAGAATCTTTTTCCTATATCCTCTCTGCCTCCTGCAGTGGTCCGAGGCATGGAACCCAAGCCCTCTACCTCTCAGTTATGCCACCAGTCTCCATGGTCACACTTACGCTCACAGTCTGCTAGTAGTTCTCTTCCAGATGATGTGTACCTTATATCCCCCTGCCCTAATCATTTACCTAAGGCAGGATATAGACGAAACGTCTTTCACTCATCACTGAAATTTTCTTCTGAGCAACATATACAAAGAAAGTTTGATTTTCCTATTCTGTTTTTCTTGTACCCCCCAATTTGGACATGCTATGGCAGTGTAAAGTAAAAACACAGAGAAATTTCTGGAAAGAGGGCAGAGGGTGACTTCAAAAACACCAACACCCAATAAATCACTTGCTCCAACCGCCAGTGTGTTTTAAAAGCCTTGCCATGTAATCTCATGACATCCTTACAGATTTACTACCTATTACCCAAGCTGCTACTTAAGTCAACAAACACTGAGCTGAGACTGTAAACATTGCCACAGTAGGACATATTCACGTTCAGTCCTCAAATCAGCACCAGGCATCTGACGATAAAGTGCACCGAGGAGAGTCTAAAGGAAGACATAACTGTCCTCGCTCATGTTCACGTTTGAAATATCAGCTGCTGAGACTGCAAGACTAAAAGGAAAGCAATACTTCTCTGCACAGCGACGTATAAACCTAAGCAGACACCAGAATGAAGGAAGGAATTTACTGTGAACTGTTGTCTTCCTTCTACAATCCACCCCTGAGGTTTCTAATTCACAAAAGTCGGCCTTGATAATCTGTACTGAGGATGTGATTCTGACATAGCTGGCCTTAGGACCACACACTTTGAGAACCATGACTTGCTAGTAAAGGAACAGACCTCGGTGATGCTACAAACCAAGAACAATCTAAAAACAGTCTTTGTAATCTGGGTTCATTTCTGTTATTGTGATCAAAGCACCAAGAACAAAAGCAACATGAGTGAAGAAAGGATTCATTCATCTTATGATTCCAGATTACCATCCAACACTGAGGAAAAGTCAAGGCAGGAGCACAAGCAGCTAGTCACACCACATCCATGGTAATACCAAAGAGAAATAAATGGATCCTCTTCACCTGTTTGCTGCTTATGTTCAGTTAACAGTTCAGGAAGCAGACCACAAAATCTCTCCACCACCAACACAATCAAGACAGCCCCTCCCCCCAATATGATCTGCATAATTCCAGGTTAAATATCATTCTACAAAAATTGTAAGTTGTGTCAAGTCAGGTAGCACTGACCACATATTCTCCTTTGTTTTGATTTTGCTCCTGCTTTTTGAGGCAAGGTCTGACAGAGCAGAGGATGATCCTCAAAAGTGCTAGGAGTACAGCTGTGAACCACCACAGCTGATTTACACAGTGCCAAAGATGGTACTGAGTCCAGCCTTGCAGTCACCGAGCAAGGGCTCTACCAACTGAGCTACAGCACTAGACCTCCACCCAATACTCGACCACCCAGATCTTGCACTATTCATGTAACCTTTTGGGATGCGAAAAATGCATGAGATGAACACAGTAATAAAAGCATCAAATTCTGACCTTCTAAGTACACATGACTTTAACTCTTTATTTTTTTTTTTTTTTAATCAATGTAGGACTCATTATCATGGCAAAAATCCCGAGTAACTCTTATGAAGTAGAAGCTAACAATAAAAAAAAGACAATAAACATCTGTTCTTCTTTGTATGACAAAAGACCAAAATGACATTTCAAATTCACATTATACTCATCACTGCTGACCTTAGCCATGGTCCAAGCTAGATAGTTCTCCAACAGAACTGTAGTACCCACTACTGAACTCAAACAAGGCATCAAAGGGGTGGTATCACGGTTTCATAACATTCATTGAAAAATGTCAACAACCCCCAAAAAGAAGTGTGAACCACTGTAGTAGAGCCTAGGGAGTGGTGAGCTTAATTAGTTTACAGAGAGAATTATGCATGAGAAGACATGGATTTATTACTAAGCTTCAAGTCTTCAGCTTCTATTTCTATAATTAACATGTCGACAGGGATTTGTTATTTGGTGGACAAAAAATAAGGAGGAGGTAAGGACTTCAAGAAAAGCAAGCCAGAAACTTAAGAAATGGTTCAGAGATTAAAATCCTTTGGTACTCTTGCAGAAAACCCAAGTTTGGTTCCTAGCAACCACATGGTGGCTCACAACCATCTGTAACTCCAATCCCAGAGGATCAAACCCCTTCTTTTTATCTTCTTAAGCATCAGGAACACATGTGTTGTACATATATAGGCAAAATATTCACATGCATAAAATAAACAAATTATATATATATATAAATATATATATATACACACACACATACATACATACATATATAAAAGTAAGCCAAGGCTCCTCTGAAAAAGAAACCCTAGTGAATGGTGGCATACTGTTGGGATCAGTATCATATATCAGGGGATCCTATATCTAACCACAGTCACATGGATAGTATCAGAATGTGCACATATATAGCACTGACAGCACATATTCAAGAACCACCTCTAGCAAATACCATTCAAC
>PVIH01001594.1:38589-226668 GCA_004025045.1 Sigmodon hispidus
GTGGTGGTGGTGGTGGTGGTGGTGGTGGTGGTGGTGGTGGTGGTGTGTGTGTGTGTGTGTGTGTGTGTGTGTGTGAGAGAGAGAGAGAGAGAGAGAGAGAGAGAGAGAGAGAGAGAGAGAGAACACACACATGCCCACAGAGTCCAGAATCATAGTGGTACGTACATGCCTGTAATTCTAAGTCTTGGGAGATAGAACCAAGATGATCAGAAGTTTGAGGCCACCCTTAGACACACACACATATAGTTCCTGGATATATAACAACTTTTTTGAAATAAATAAAATATGAAGTTGTCTTTCTTAATTTGTTCTTGGTTTTTTTTTTTTAACTTGACATAGCTAAAGTTATGAGACAACAGAATGAAAATTGCAAAAATGCCTTCAAAAAACTGGCACGTAGGCAAGCCTATGAGACATTTTCTAAATTAGTGATGGATAAGGGAGAGACAAGCTTATTGTGAGTGGCGTCACCCAAGGGCAAGCGATCTGGGGTATAAAAGAAATAGGCTGTGTAAGCCAAGGGGAACAAGCCAGTAGAGAGCATTCCTCCATTGCCTCTATATCCTTGCCTACTTCTGAGTTCCTGCTTTCACTTTCATAGATGATGGTAACAAACTGCATGATGAAGCTGATTATGGTGTTTTGTTTTTAAAATCACAGCTACCTAACACAGAAAGCAAAACTGAGTCTGGTAGCACATGCCTATAATATCAACATTGGAAAGATGGAGACAGGAGGATCAGAAGTTTGAAAGCCACCCAATCAAAACTCTCTCTCTGTCTCTCTCTGTCTCTCTCTCTGTGTCTCTCTCTGTCTCTCTCTGTCTCTCTCTCTCTCTCTCTCTCTCTCTCTCTCTCTCTCTCTCTCTCTCTCTCTCTCTGCTTTTCAAAAGGCTTTTGAAAATACTGTAGCCAATACAGGATGCGCAGATGAATTTCAATATGATGGAGAAAGCCAGTATTCTATACAAAGATCTCTCCAATGGAAAGTTTAAAAATCCACAAATTATGGTTCTCTTAGGCTGCATCTACAGTAGCATACTCTGGCCAAGTTCTAAAAGGAAAAACACAATTCTGCAAAGTAAAATACTGGTTTATTTCCGCTAACAGACAAGGGTTATGACCACTGTAGCACACCCTATTCCATAAGCAAGTCAAGTCGCTCCAGTAAAGAACCTCAAGTTCTTTCTAGTGAAAGAGATGAGTGTGTTATAAAAAAAAAATAAGCAATGATGAAAGATAAAATTTCACTAAGTAGGGGCTGGAGAGATGGCTCAGTGGTTAAGAGCACCGTCTGCTCTTCCAGAGGACCCGGGTTCGATTCCCAGCACCTACATGGCAGCTAACAACTGTCTGTAGTTCCAGTTCCAGGCAAACACCAAGGGAAGGAAGGAAGGAAGGAAGGAAGGAAGGAAGGAAGGAAGGAAGGAAGGAAGGAAGGAAGGAAGGAAGGAAGGAAGGAAAGTAAGTTTAAAAAAAAAAATTTCACTAAGTAATAAGATGAGTTCAGTCAATGCCAGGAGAGAAAAGGTAAGAAAGCCCTCAATGAGAACAAATGTAGATGCCAATAGAAGGATAAATTAAAAAGGGGCGGGGGAGAAGCACCTTTCCATTATCAGCCAAAGTAAGTCATTGGGTCCCCATGCAGAAGATAGCATGATAAGACCTGTATAAACTTCTGAAAAAGAATTATGCCATGCCCTGCAGAAATACAAGTTTGGAGAAAGGTGGTTCCACTTAGACAGAAGTTATAAAGTAAACACAGATAGCAAAGTATAATTTTATTAATGGAAAGGAAAGAAAAGGCTTTTGGAGAGACCTCTGTGCTAAAAGAACAGCAGCTTTGCAAAAACAAAAACAAATGCACTGCCCTGCCTGTCCAAAGACAGGAAACATTTACAGATACTGATAAAACAAACCACTTTGAGCAGAACCTGACAGTGGACTTAATGGGGCAAACATGAAGAAATAGAAAAGCCATCCCCTGGAGAAGAATGCCCACCTCACTCCACCCAGACATCCACCTGGCTCAGCTACAACTATCCCCCACCAGTCACTTAGTGATGAGCTCCTTCTCAGCAACTGCTTTCCCTGACAGGCATGTGTAAATCAGACCCAGCACTACCAAAAGCAGCATTTCCTGTTCCCCTCACTCCATTTTCTTCTCAGCTCTTCCCAACTTAAGTACAGTCTCTAGAATGAGACATGTATCCCTGTGCATCAGACAGTATTATCTGTATTTTCACTATATTGTTAGCACTTAGAACACTGCCTGGCACATGCCACACGAATAATAAATGAAAGTACAAACGAATAATAAAATATCTAGTTAATAACAGAACAAATGACTGGATGCAATGCCACCAGTGAAATATTTAGTGAGTAAGATTTTACAGTAAGAAATATAGCAAATAGTTTACTAAGTAGCACTTCCTCTAATTTTAATATATGGATTATGTATCGCACAAAGACACACATGTAGAAATTTACAGAAATGTATCAACAGACACATAGAACATTTTGATTTTTAATACAATTCTAGCTCCTTTTATTTATTTATTTATTTATTTATTTATTTATTTATTTATTTATTTATCTATCTATCTATTTATTTATGTGTGTATATGAGTGCTTTATCTGCATGTACAACTTTATGTCAGAAGAGAACACCACATCTCACTAGATGGGTATGATTCACCGTGTGGGTGCTGGGAATTGAACTCAGGTCCTCCAGAAGAACAGCTGGTGCTCTTAAACTCTAAGCCATCTCTCCAGCCCCTTCTAGCTCTTTTGTTGTTGTTGTTGTTTATCATTATCCATCCTTGGAATCTTACACTTAAATCTAGCTCTCCTAAAATTAGCACATGCATCTTTCTTGATTATCTTGGTTTATTCACACAAGAATGTCTTCAGAGGACAGGTAGATCTGGAGACCTACGCTTAATTCCTGATTCCTACATGTCAGAAGAAACAAAATGAGTCCCACAGTTATACTAGACTTCTATTTCACCATTTTGGCAAGGGCATGACCATACTCAAAAATGAATAAATTATAAGAAAAGCATAACTTTGTTAGCACCATGCAGGTTTTGTTTGTCTGTTTCTATTTTATGACCAAGTCTCACGTATCACAGGCTGAAATAAATTTACTGTATAGCTGAAGATGGCTTTGAATTCCAGATCCTCCTTCCTCTCTCTACTTACCTTTACCTCCCAAAAAAATGGGATGACAGACATGCAAGCCACTAACAGTTTATGCAATGTTGGAGACTAACTACTTGGGTTATGCTAAGGAAGTTATTGTCTAACTAAAAGAGTTATATTGCAACTCTTTAGGTCTCCACAGTTTGAACCTAACAATGAGAAAATAACAAGGGGAGGGGCACCAATCTCTGTGGAAGACCAAGAGTGTAAGTATTGTATTTACCAAGAATGTAAGTAGTTGTTGTGAGCAACTTGTATCATTTAAACAGATTTATCAAAAACATACACAGAAATTATCCAGGTAAGAAATAAATTGGATCTCTAGCAGAAAAATTAAACAATAAAAAGAAAACCTCTGAAGCCTCAGAAACAAAACCTTTAGACCCTCAGGCACAAAGAGGTAGGGGAAGAACCACAATGCATATTAGTATACACATAATATTTTTAAGATCTGCTATTTTTTTTTAATGTACTAGAGATATAGCTCAGTTCCCATGTGTATCTGCAGTTCCAGGTCATCTGGCACTCTGTTTTGGTTACTGTGGGCATCAGGCACACATGTGGTATATATAGGTGGATAGTACACATATATACACACAGGCTAACACTAATACACATAATTTTTTATTTAATATTAAGCTACTTTAGTGGCTGCAGAAGTAGGCAGGGCTGTGGTGATCTGAGCCCTCTGAGTCATCTCTCCTAAATCATTTTGTTTGGAGAGCTTCTATGCCCCTAAGGCTGGTACTCACTGCTATCAAGGGAGCAGAGATTAATCAGGCCCTGCCAGAACTTCTGACCTCTGGCATACTCATTGCCAGAGAAGCTGAAAGATAATAAACTAAGGCTGACAAAAAGTGAGTATTCTTATAAATTCCAGATCAGAGTAAATAGGTAGGACAAGACATCTGCACAATGTCACCCCTGCAAAATGCAGGGTATCAGGGAGACCTATTTATGAGTAAGAGCAGAAGTCACCAAAAAGAAGTGCCACTTGCTTTAACTTCCACTCAAGGGGTGTTATCTGGAGACACCAGAGACAGTGGTGGTTGTTCCGCTCCAATCACACAACTATCTGTGGATTTCCGTGCAGTCTGACTTCCAGGCATTCAGCCTGGTCTCCTAATTTAATGTGGATTATTACATTTCACATATGGCCTCAATGCCTGATATAAGGAGATTTGTGTACAGGCATTCCTCAAGCTGATATAAGAAAAGATAACCCTGTTACCCACAAAAGAGCCAAAATGACCTGGAATGAATAGTTATGAAACAAATTTCCTGTTACATACTGATTTTATTTCAATGTTTGGAGCAGTACAAAAAAAGCACCAGAATCTTGATAAATCATTGCATACATAAAATTACTAGTACATAGTCAATAAATTGGTAGCCTTTAAATCTATTTTGAGAAATGCTGTCAACTAAGTTTTGATTATTCTAAGATTTTATGAAAAGAAAACATTATCATCCATGTGGATTTAACTGTTAAACTGGAGGATGGAGAGAAGCCCAGTTGGTAAAGGACCTTACTTCTAAGCACAGGAGCCCGAGTTCCACACTGATAAACAAGGTATAAAAGGCTGACATGCTGCTATGTGTTTCTAATCCTAGTGCTGGGTAGCAAAGACAGAAACTCAATGGCCAATAACCAAGCCTACTTGGTAACTGCCAAGTCAGTGAGAAACTGTGACTCACAAATTAAAGTAGACAGAACCTAAGGACTTAGGAACCTTGGGTTGATTAATTAGGAAGTGTAACAGCAAATGCTAGGAGGTATGAATAAAACACCCCAAGGAGTTTAAAACAGACCAGTTTATAGTCCCATATCTATAACTCAAATGTTAATTGCTCCTCTGGTTTTTCCACGTGCTAAATGGACCATTGTTGATTTAATACAAGACTTAAGACAATTCCTGGAATTTCGGTGCAAGTCTCATACTCTTCCTTTGAAAACTAGATATGCCTGAGGTAACTATCACATTGCTGGCAATAGCAGGCAACCACCTTCCACCACAAGATATCACTCAGTATATCTGGGTTGAAGTTCTAGAAACAGCGCTCTCTCTCTCTCTCTCTCTCTCTCTCTACATCTGTGTGTGTGTGTATGAGGCAGTCAGTCTCTATGTCTCTCTCTGTGTCAGTCTCTCTCTCTCAGCCTCTCTGTTTCTGTGTGTGTGTGTGTGTGTGTGTGTGTGTCCATCTGTCTGTCCATCCTCATCCCTGTCCCTAGAGGTCAACTGTTGTAGTATGTTTTTTGTTTGTTTGTTTGTTTTGGTTTTAGGAAGTTTGTAACCTGGAGTTTGTAACCTGGTCTGTGTGTCTGTGGCTTTTGTTTCTCAAAAGAAATGAATCACACGCTTATATATTTTAACACTGTTTGGCCTATGTCTTATATCTATTATTAGCTAGCTCTTTTTTTTTTTAATTAACTCATTTTTATTAATCTTTTTGCCATGTGGCTCAGACCGTGGCTGGCCGGTATCTCTTACATGTCTGCTCCTCTTGGGGGTCCGATTGAGAGTGACTAACTCCACCCTCCTTCTACCTGGCTGCCTCTGATTCTCCACCCACTTCTACAGTGCCCTGCATGAGTCCAAACAGTTATTTATTTACATCGTACAGAGATCATTCTACCACAGTCAACCTTAGGTGTCATTCCTTAGACACCATACACTTCATTGTTTTAGACATGGTTTCTCTGGGCTGAGGATCTTTGATTACAGCAGGTTGGCAAGCCAATGAGCCCCAGCGATCTTCCAGTGTACTGCTACTCAGCCCTAGAATTACAAGGCAAATGTCATCCTACTAGATTGTGTTTATGTGAGTCCTGAGGATCAAACTCAGGTCTTCATGCTTTCTCAACAAGCTCACTGAGCCATGTCTCAAACCTCAGAAAAGCACTTTGAAGAAAATGCCAGCCATATTAAACACTACGCTAGCCTTACAAATGCTTACACTCACTATGGTCAGAACAGTGGCCCTGAAACAAGTTCACAGTTGGTTCAGTTGCTCAAAAATAAAAGAGACCTATTTATAGTTTTTACCTACCTTTCTGTAATTACTTTTTCCTTCTAGCATCATGGAGGTATAATAAACAAAATTATATATTTGAGGTTGTGATATAGCTTAGTAGTAGAGTATCTAACTTAGTATATGTGAAGACTTAGGCTGGATTCTCAACATTCCCACCTGCAACACACAACTATTCTTTTTTCTATATAACACGAATATGTACATTAGTAATATATCAGCATACTATATCAGCATATTGGCAATATAAGATTAATTCCTTAACTAGATGTGGCATATAATTTTTGGTTGTTTTCTTGAAAAAATGTTTTGTGTAAGCCCAGGCTGGCCCCTGACTCAATGAGTAGCCAAAATGCCATTGGACTCTCTAAAATGTTGTTTTAGAGAGTCCCAAAAGGTACTATGGGACTCTCTTCCCAAAAGGGTACTATGACAGTACAGTGCCATCACAAAATTGTATGCAGTGTAACAACTGAATCCAGGGCCTCATGCATATTATTTAAAAATATGTAGAGACTGAAATATGGAGCACTTTTACCCAGAAATGCACCTAAATACTCCATGAACACAAAACACTAAAAACGACAGGTTTGTGGTCAGTGAAAAATATAATGCTTCAAATTAAATGATAGAAAAGTAAATCTGAAGAAGTCCAAAGATGCCTATCTTTAGAAGAAATTACCTAGGCATCTTCATGGTATCTAAAGTACAGTAGAAGAAATGAACCACCTGTTCTCTTAAGATCCTCCCACATGAACACTAAAGCTGATATGAAGGCGCTGAGTGAAGCAGAAAAGCCTAGCAAATGCTAACAGACTGACTCACTCAAAACGACCCAGGGGAAAGTTCTAGAAATGTAAACCACTAGAGCACCAACAGCTTCAGGGCTCCACATTTTCTAGAAAAAGAGAAAAATTCAGATTAGAACCTCAAGCACTTCTCTGGTCCTCAGAGCAGGATCTTTCTATACATTCTTCTCCTTTTCTAAATGAAGAGACTTATTAAGACACTATAGCTTTCGGGGAATAAAAATTAGATTCTTTCACTGTTCTTTAAGGTGATTTATGTTTGCAACCTTTAGAAAAAGAAAAAAATGTTCAAGGATTTGTTCTGGCTCTGCTTCTCTTTTTTTTTTAAAAAAAAAAAATTTGAAGAACTGATCAAGAAGAAACCTTATAGTAATAGAAAAAGAAACTGAGAAGCACTTTAAATAGGAATGCCCAGTGATATAGCTACAAGGGAGACTGCCAAGAACAGATAGATTTGCCAGCACATCTTCTGGAACATCACAAATCTCCAGCAGCCACAAAAAAACAAGCAAGTCCTTTCTTTGTCTCTGTAACATTCACTTTACTCCATCTAAAAGTCTCTCTCTCTCTCTCTCTCTCTCTCTCTCTCTCTCTCTCTCTCTCTCTCTCTCTCTGTGTGTGTGTGTGTGTGTGTGTGTGTGTGTGTGTGTGTCTCATAAACTTTGTTGACAGTCTCATGTAGCGCGCACTGACCTAGAACTCAGTATAGTAGCCAAGGCTGACCTAAAATTCCTATCTTCTGGTTCAAAACAAGAGTGTTGTACACCACTGTGCTCAGTTTATGTGGTGCTGGGGATCAAACTCAGGGGGTTTAGTAACAGTTGGTAAGTATTCTCGCATTTATGCCGCATTCCTAGCTCCCTGGTACATACTTAAAATGTCAAAAAGTAAGAACATGAGTGTGGCATCTGTATTGCGGAAGCCCTGGCTTCCTCCAAGCCCCAATAGCACAATTAGAGAACACTGGAGGAGAGTTCAGGTATCATCAGGATTTGTCCCTCTTCCCAACCAGAGAATTGCTCCTCAAAGTCTAAATTTTGACCCTCTCCTGCAGAAACCTGACAATGTGACAAGTTTCCAACACTTGGCACTATGAGAACCGATGACTTCTTTACAAGTAAACAGAAATCCAACTGAACCCTCCATCATAAAGACCACTGGCCATATCACAGTGTTCCAGAACGCCCTGAGTTTGTATGATGTTATGTCCCAAAAGATGAATATTATTCGCTTGCTAATCCAATGTAAGGAAAGAAAATAAGACAAACAATGATCCACAGAATTATTGACCTGTAATTCTATTGTATTCTGGGATATTAGTGAACTCAAAACTTAGGTCAGAAAATTTTTATCTCAAATCAAAGGTTCTGACATCAAGACCAATTGAAAGTATACATTACTAGGAAATAATCACACCAACAGAAAGATTTCTTAAATCCTATACATTTAAAATTTTTTTAAAATTTAAATAATGTAACAATTGGTATTTAATATAATGACTGTTACTCCTGATTATAGATGAAGGTCAATCCTCTTTCATTGTCCTTGCTTTGGTTACTACTCAGAGACTAACAATGACAGAACTATTAAGATCTCCTCATCTACCCTGAAAGTCTGTCTGCAACATCCCCACAATTCTTCAATTCAGTGAGGTTTAGCCACACGTTTGTTGTTCTTCCAGACCACACCACAAAAAAAAAAAAAAAAAACACCCAGTTTTGGACAAGACCACAGAATTGTGCAGTCTCTTCTATTTAACTTTTTTGGTCTGTCCGTTTCAGTAAGGCTTTTTATCAACCAATGTACTGGCTGGTGAAGATAGTCAGATATGAATGGGAAGTAAAAACTGAAGGTGCTCTCTGTAATCTGAAAATCATTCAAGGAAGGCAGCCCTCAACCGACACAGAAGCCCTGAAAGTCAATGTCTGACATGGCCTCAGAAAGTAGCAGTCCAACATTGATGGATCTGTAAACTTTTGTATAATCAAGGTAACTCTGCACCTGAGTGCCTGTGCAAAGTTACGGAGACAGAGAAGAAGTAGGCATTCTTTAAGAGCCAACTGGGTTCTGTTTTTTCATGAGCTATGAAAAATCAGAGAAGAAACGGGCTCCAGGTTCCTTGTTGTGGTACAATTCCTTATGTCTCCCGTAACTATAACTATCACTTGATAGAAAGAGCAAGCTCTCTTATTTTGATGGAGAGAATGGGCCAAATCACATGTATAAAATTTTCCTTTAAATGCTCTAATTCTGCTAATTCTGCTCTAATTCCATTTTGCACAAGGTTGCAAAAGCAACATTCTGTTTCATACTTCTACATGAACCAAAGCCTGAAAGACTAACTTCTTATCTTTATAATCCCAAAACCTGGGCTCAAGGCCCTCTATCATACACCTGAAATCCCCTCTCAAATCACTTTATCCTTATAAATTATAAGGTCAAAAACTAGAAACTAATAGACTAGGTTCACCTGTCAAAACATTTTGCTTGTAATAATTAATATAAGCAACTCTAACAAAAGCAGTGAAGAGCTGAAGCTTCCTTTATGCAGGCAAATTCTCAGTATTTTATGCACATTACCACTTTTGTCAATATAAAAATTTAAGATGGAAGTTATTACTGTCTTAAAGTTGAAATAAGGGATGGGAGTGGAAAAGACGTCTGAAAAATTGAGAACACTAGTTGAACATCCCCCGCCAAGTTCAATTCCAAGCACCCACATGACCACTAACAACCATCTGTAAATCTGGTTCCAGGGGATCTGACACCTTCTCTGGGCTTCTCTAGCACTGTTAAGGCTTGGCAAAAAGACGAACATGTAAGCAAAATACAGAAAATAAAAATCATACACACAAAGTATTTTGAAGTTAAAATAAGCTCTTAAAAGTGGAAGAGCTGGGAACAGATAGATGGGTCAGCGATTAAGAGCATTGATTGCTCTACCAGAGGACCCTGATTCAATTCCCAGCACCCACATAGCAGCTAACAACTGTAACTCCAAGAGCTGAACCCCTCACACAGACATACATGCAGGCAAAATACCAATGAACATAAAATAAGGACAAATAATTTTTTTAGAATGAAAAAGTCGGCCTGGAGAGATGGCTCAGCAGTTAAGAGCACTGATTGTTCTTCTGGAGGACCTGAGTTCCATTCCCAACATGCACATGGCATCTAACAACTGTTTGTAATTCCAAGAGTTGACACCCTTACACAGTTATACATGCAGGCAAAACACCAATTCACATAAAATAAAACTAATATTTAAAAAAAGTTGAAGGGCTACCACTTGAATTGGCACATGTTGACACTACAGGCTACATTCATTCAACTATTCTCATTCCTTCTCCTCTGTACATTACGTGAGTGAGCACAAACCCAGCTCAGGCACTCTCATTCTAGACTCTCTATTATATCTGTGGGTTAATGATGTATGAGTATATATTATGTAAGCGGGTGTGAACTCCTGAAATCAACTTCAAAAGTCTTTCCGCACGAGCTGTCTTTTCTGTCTTTCAAGACAAGATTTCTCAATTGACTTGGAGCTTGGAGCTTGGACAAACTAGCAGGCTATCTTGCAAGGGATCTGACTGCTCCATCTCCCCGACACTGGGATCACAAGAGTGTGTTAACTTACCCGGCTTTTGTTCATGTAAATTATGGGCATCAAATTAGATCCTCAGACTTTATGGCAGGCATTTAAACAGCATGGAATCTATATCCTTACCTCTTTACTATATAGTACTACTTAATACTTTCTCAGAAAAAATAAGAAAACAGGTCAGTGAATGAACAGATGAGTAACTAAATTAATATATTTTATGCAATATTTGTGTATACTGACACAAGTAATGAAGAGAAATAATTGAGATATCTCTCTCTCTCTCTCTCTCTCTCTCTCTCTCTCTCTCTCTCCTTAACCGCCCCCCCCCAGTTCCGTAACCTCTAGGAATGTACCGAGACAAAATCTTGATACATTGGCCTACCCTTGGTCTGCACAGTTGGCACCTGCCCAAAGCAGAAAGAGGCCTGCATAATTGAGTGTCTTTACCTTTAGTGACACCACTGTCAAAATGTGACATAAAAAAACACAAGCTCCAAACAGACAAATGAAAAGTGCCTAATAAAAAGGAAAGGCTTCAAGGGAGATAGAATAAATGAAGTATATGAACCATGCATATTTATAGCACCTACAAAATAACTTCCTGGAAATGGCAATAAGCAGATAAAGAAGCAGTCCTTAGTGGAATCTGGCACAAGATGGATGCAGCTGTAAAAAACCAACATACCCACTTTAGCTTGCAAGTATCTGCCCCCAGTATTCCCAGCAGTTCTCCCACACCACGCTTAAATGGAGAAATCATTCCACATTCCTGTCTAGCATCATTATCTTCTGCTACCCCATCTTTAAATTACGCATACTTTGCTTGGCAAAAGGAAAGTGTCTAAGAACCAATGCCAAGACTAAGTAGTAAGCATAGCACAGTTTGAGGTGGCAGATTTAAGGAAAAGATACTTGCAGAAGGAACTGGGCACCCCTCTCCTTTCCTGACCTAGTTTACTCTTAGAATGGACAAGCAAGAGGCTCTAAGGGCTTCCTTTGCTGTATATATTTTTTTTAAGATGGTGTAAAGACATCAACATTTCTCAGTTCTTTGATGTAACACTTTTATATGGTCCATTCAATCGGCCCAATTTCTCTTCCAACACTCTCTTCCGGTAGCGCTGACCTCACTCAGAGCCCTGGTAGTGGGGCTCTCCAGTGACAGCTTTCCTTAGGGTGCTTCTAGTACTTTGCTCTTGGAGTTATCTGCAGCATAGAATGCTTTCTGCTTTCTGTCTATCTCTCACCTCTATGACAGCCTACTTGTGCCATATCAGAGGATCACAATTTTGGCTGCACATTACATTCCTGTGCAGACCTTAAAAAGAATCCTGATGAAGACTGGAGAGACAGGGAAGCAACTAAATGCACTCATTTCTCTTCCAGAGAAAATGAGTTTGGTTCCAAGCACCCACACAGGGTGGGGCTTACAACTACCTGTTAACTCCAGAAAATCTGACCTAGTCAGTCGTTTTGAATGATTCTACAGTATAATCACATTTGAGTGCCACTGCATTCAGCTCAGGCTAAAGCCACCTCCCCTAAGACACCTTGGCTCAATCTGAATTAACTATGCCTACCCTAACATTCCTAAGGTACCTTGCTTGGATGTCATTGTTTTTTTTTTTTTTTTTAACTTTATTTATTTATTTGCCTTGGTGTTTGCCTGGAACTGGAACTACAGACAGTTGTTAGCTGCCATGTGGGTGCTGGGAATCGAACCCGGGTCCTCTGGAAGAGCAGACGGTGCTCTTAACCGCTGAGCCGTCTCTCCAGCCCCCGGATGTCATTGTTTAAGAGATGCCATCTGATGGCAGGTGGTAGCTGCCTTCAATGTCATATGTTAACACAGGCTCTCAGGAAAAGGTAGGAAACGGCTTTGACTCATCCGTGCTGAGTACTTTAACATATCAGTACTTTCGCCTCAGCTACCACTCCATAGATGTTTGGTGAATTTAGTTAAATGACTGTTTTTATACACTTTGCCCTAAGAGGTCAAAAACATGAATTGTGGTAGTAGTTTTGAGTAGGAAATTGATTATCATAGGTCCTTGACAGTTAAAAAAGTTAGGAAAAGGCTACCCGCTACCCAAGCAAGCATAAGTAAAACAGTGGGCTTAAAAATTTTCTGTCTGCTATACTGTTAATGGCTGAAGGCCAACTTCCTTTTATAACGGAAGGAGATGGAACAGACATAGGCAGTTCCATATAATAGACCCATGTTAAGGAACTTAGATAGTAGATTGGGGAGAAAAGGTTCACATTTCCACAGAGAGAATTTCAAGATAATATGCCCAGTTGCATACCCCTATTTCTAGAGAGAAGGCACTAAGACTTTTAAGACCCCTTGGATACTTACTAAAATGAATGAATGAATGAATGAATGAATGAATGCAAATGTGGGGTGTTGGAAATGGCTCAGTAGTTGAGAGTATTTTCTGTACAAACATGCAGACCTGAGTTTAAATCCCTAGCACTCACATGAAAGTGTGTAATGACCATGTGTGCTTGAAACCCATGTTGAGGCAGGGGCAGGGGAACAAGAAGATCCTGAGAGGTCACTGACCTAGATAAAAGAGTAAGCAAGCTTCAGGCTCCATGAGAAATTACCACAAAGAAGTTAGGTAAAGAACAACACAGGAAGACACACATACATACAAAACACATGTGAGGTAAAATTTTAAATGCAGATTCTTCTTAGAATTCACCTATCTGAACTTCCTGAGTGATCACAAAAGTGATGAATGGTGGACCTCCATGACACAAAGTAACTCAGACACTAAATTTTGCAAACTCAGAGAATCTGCTTTGGGTAAAAAGATACCTCTCTATATACTGTTCTTTTATCTAGAAAAATTGTTTCTTAGATACAAGTGCCTAGAAAGACTAACCTTCTCTATCAGAGTTCATTGGAAAGTATAAAGATAAGAACCAAAACAGAAGGCTCATGCCTCATGGAAAGTAATTTGGCAATGACTGAGAATTATCTCACAACTCCCTGCTATGACTGATACCTGATGGTATCATTTATTAAGAAATAAAAGGGGAAGGAAACAGTAGGCTCTGCAAGTTAGTTTTTAATCGGTTAACTTGGCACAATCTACAATTACTTGGGAAGACAGGCTTAATGAGGAATTCACAGATCATGTTGACCTATGGTCACATCCCTGAGAAACCGTCTCAACTATAAACTAATGTGTAAAGGGACAGTCCATTGTGGGCAGCAGCATTTTCTAGGCAGGAAGCCCTGAACAGTGTTAAGAGGGGAGAAAGCAATGAACAAGCAAGAGAAAATCCACTGTTTATTCTTTCTGCTCTTGACTATAAAGAATGTGATGCTCTAAGCTCACCTTCCACAATAATGAACTCTAACGTAACCCACGTAAAACACATGGTTTTTTTTTTGTTGGTTTTGGGTTTTTAATCATGGCAACAGAAATGAATCAAAACCAGACAGACTTAAAACCCACTTTCTACTCTAGCTTCCTAAAACTCCACTCTCCACTTCAATAGAATGCCAGCCAGAGGCTGACGCCTTCTCCACCACCCAGACCACCAGCACCCAGAACTAGTAAAGAGCCAATAAATTCCCAAGCAATGAAGGGAAGTGGGCCAGTCCAAAAAGTACTGATCTGTGGAAAACAGGCCTGGGTAAGTCATTCACCTATACCAGAAGTCCTGCAGTACTGGGTAAGATTCACATGGCTGTTCACTGAAGACCTGGAGAGCGTCCCAGACCAGCCTGAGTTGGTTTAATTTTTAAAGTGAGCAAGTGTAATGTGGTCTAAGAAACTGGGAATTAAACCATGAAAAGATTTAAGCATTTCTTTATCTTGGCAGCTGTTCTACAAACACTTTTCTTGACTCTAGTCAATGAAGCAGACTGGTTCCTTCGATATTTCAATACCGTTCTTGTCACCTTCCCATTAAGAGAAAGCAATTCTCACATTTTTGCCATCAATTAGAAGCCTTCCATTTTGCAAAACTATGAAATGATATAATCGCACTCCACAAAGAGAGGCCAAATCTCAAATACCCAACTAAATGCAGGAAGATGATTTGTGATATTTAAATGTAATTACTGTGCTGTAGTCAGGTTTTTAATATCATATTTTTCAATTTCATTATGAAATTACAGCCTCAAACCTCTGGACACAATACCAGCATTGTTGTTGTAATCATTACCCATGCTGTTAGAGGCAGCCCAGCTCTACTGGAGGTCACTTGCCAAATCTTCTAAATTCAGTCTACAAAAAGGGACCAACGCTGCTCCATAAGACCCAACCACTTGAGCACATGAAGATACAAGAGCCATTGAAGATGATAAAAAGTCATCACTTTACTGTCACTTTTCACAAAGTGTGCACAGGGAGGGCCAAGTCATGGAAACGTGAAGACGACACCAGAAATTCTAAAGTCATTCTCCCGCTGCTGTCATTAGCCTCAAGCAATCTCTGTTCAGAGCATGGGAAAGCACAGCAGAAGCAGATTATTGTAGCAGCGTTGTTAAGGGAGAGTAAAAAGGTGGTAATTCAGTTTTCATCACGTGAAGACAAAACCCAAAAGGATCTCTCTAGTAACAACACAGCCCATCTTGGTGACAACATCAATAACTTCCTGATAAGCAAACAAGACCTTCCTAAGCAACTGACAGGGAGGCACTTTCATTATGTCTGAGCATACACCACTCTCTTTATTAAATAAAATGGTATCTAGACCTTACACTTTGAGACTGTGCCTTAATAAACATTTGCTATGTACTTTAGGGACAATATTAGGTAATTATTCAAACAGTCCTTGTCTTTCTTCTATGGTTGTGAAGAGACACTATGATCATGACAACACTTTAAAGAAAACCATCTAATTAAGGAGGCTCACTTATAGTTCCAGAGGTTCAGTTCCTTATCATCACTGTGGGAGCATAGCAGCAGACAGGCAGATATGGTAGTAAAGAAACTGTTCAGAGTCCTACATCTTCTAAGCAACAAGAAGACAAATGAGTGTCACAGGGAGCTAAGCTTAACCCACCCCCACAACAGCACATTCCTCCAAGAAGGCCAGACCTCCTAACAGTGCTACTCCTTTAAAGGCCATTTTCCTTCAATCAACCACAGTTCCTAAGAGGCAGATATTAGTGTAGCATTTCAGTACAGAAAACTGAAGATCACAGGTTATATCTGGGTTGAGGTCACAAAGCCAGAAAATAGCTCCTAATAAGAACTCCACTGACAAATACTTCAAAATGATATGACTTCATAATAGCTAAGGTAATCTTCATTTATATTCTTTCCCAACCATCTCATGTCCTCCCTCCCTTTCATTCTCTCCTCTCCCCATCTCTCTCTCTCAACCCTCTCTGTATCCTACATAATGTGTTGTTCTAATTTGCTTCTCTATTGCTATGGTAAACATCATGACCAAAAGCAGCTTTCAAAGGAAAGTCTTCAGTCCAGTTTACAGAGGAAAAACAAAGTAGAAACTCAAGGCCAGATATAACTGGAAGCAAAAGCCATGGAGGAATGCTGCTCACTGGCTTGCTTCCTCTGGCTTGCTCAGCTACATTTTTTTCATGCAGACCAGGCACACTTGCCCAGGGATGACAATGCCCACAATGAAATAAGCAATCCCACATCAATCAGAAATCAATAAAATGCCCCATGGTGTACCCACAGGCAAAACTGATGGAGGCAATTCCTTACGTGAGATCCCAGATATGTTTAGGTTTCGTGTCAAGTCAGCAAATTCTAACAGTAATAGTCTGAATAAGACTACCCTGCACAAGCTTATACATTGAAAACTTGGTCTCTAGTTGGTGGCACTCTTTAGGAGCTTTGAGAGGTACAGCCAGGCTAGAGGATCAATGCGTGAGCTCAAAGCATCTTGCTCCAGTATCCATCCATGCCTGCCTACTGCTACCACCATGACATTATGAACTCTAACCCTCTGGAATTGTTAGCCAAAATAAATATTCCTTTATAAGTTGCCATCATGGTGTTCTATCAGAGAAACAGAAAAGTAACTAGTAGACTACCTGTAACATACATAAATACATAATGTACATATTACGTATACATAATAGCATAATTTGGACCATGCTAGAATACAGGTAGCATGAAAGAAATTCTCTGATGTTTTAACACCTTGTGATCTATTTCACTTTTCAGAGGTTGAAAAATAAAGCCATTAAATCATTTACATAGTCACTGCTTACTAACTACAAACATTAGTCTGCCACCACAAGCCTGTAATTCTGGCACTTGAGGGATACAGGTTTGAGGATCAGGAGCTCAAGGCCAACATCAGTTAAATAGAGAGTTCAAGTTCAGGCTGAAATATATTAGATCCTACTTTTTAAAAGAAAATGCATTAACACATATCTACATCCACTCATGTGTACACACACACACACACATAAAAACATTGAAGATTTCCTACAGACAAGGTGATGCACAGAAGCAACTGGTTGGAGGATTTTAGTTTAAGACCAGTCAGATTACATGGCTGTTTCAAAGAAAGAAAGATAGTTGACAGATGATAGATAGATGGATGGAAAGAATAAATAAAAGCACTATCTCAAACTTCGTCAACCTTTGGAATGAGTTTTATACAATACTTCTTGAGGCCGGTGCACACCATCAAAAATTTTTATCTAACTAATCTGTAATGCAGCCTGGGCACATTTTTTTTTTAATGCTTCCCAGGTAATTCTTCTGTGCATCTAATTTTGAGAAATTCCACTTTTAAAAAAAATGACCTATTGTGTTTTATTTTTCAGATGTTCAGATGCAACATCAGAATCCACAACACTTACAAGCACTGTGTTAGGGTGCCTTAATAGTGCAGCCTACCTATCTGTGGTATAAACAACAAAGAAACTCTCACAAAGACCTTTGGGTCCTCCTGGAAATCTGCTGGTAATATAAAAATTTAATTTGTTCAACACCCTTGCCTGAAGACTTATATAAAGTCCTTTCATAATTCATCTTTGGGATAGAGTACATCTTCTAGAAACCTGACGATTACTGTACTCATAAAATGAAAGTCTGTGTCAGGTTGTTTCCCTCAATCTATAGGTGCTCAAGCATTGGAGCTGAGCTGGGCAGCTAACCTAAATAGTTGGTCCCCAGATGTGTGTGATTTCTGTGGCTTTAGTTAATCATTTAGTTCATTTTTTGAGAGGCATGTTAAAAATATATCTTTTTTTTTTTCCCCAAAAAACCCTTGCTTTGAGGCTTCTTTGACATTAGGCCACACAATAAAGGCAGACTGTACTGGAATCTTCCCTTTCACTTTCCAGGGGCTTTCCTACTCACAGACACTTCCATCCACGAATGAAGTGGTACACAGAAACCTAGTGTCCTACAGGTTAAACCATGATCAAACACTTCCCGTGGAAACCGCAAAGGGAACTTCAGGAAAAGTCAATAATCCCTTCTTAACCTGTGATCCCAGAGCTGAGCTTTTTCTGCATGGAGTCTCTTTAAATTGAAGACTGTCCAAAGCTCATACACTCCAAGTTTCAGCTGTGACATGGAGCAGCTGCCCTGCTCTTATAGTATATATTTTTATCCCCCACCCAAGCCTCCTACTTACTTCAGAGTGGTTTCCACCTTCTTCCTTTGGCCCTGTTCACCAAGGCTAAAATTAATGAGCCTACAAGCTGGGAGAAATGTCTCTCCACAGCTGTCTTTCCTAGCAATTATTCAGGGACAGTGAAGGAAGTCATTAACAGTCCTGGGACTCAGCCAGAGCCAACTCTGCCACACAATGCTCTAAGATAGGGCCTCTAGCCAAAAGGTCACTATTATTGGGAGTTTAGAATGGGGAGAGGTATAAAGTCATACAGAAGAGGAAGCTACGAAGCAGATTTTTCCCTGGGTTTTCCTAGCACCTTCAGCTAGAACAATTTCTTCTGGCAGAATACATTAAGAATTCACTCAGGGTGATTCCAGGGCAGGGAGGAAAGAATACCAGTGAAATGCCTCTTGGAGAAGTCTGTCTTTTAAGGTCAAAACAGCTGTCTGAAAGAACAGAACCCCAGGCAAAGTCTCAGATGGGGCTCCAAAAGACACCAAGACAGACATTGGGGTGTGAAGTTTATTAGTTATTGATGCCATGGACAGACAAACCAATAGACAACAGCATGACTGTGGCTCTGAAGAGAGGAAATCAGGGCCCATGGGGTAGAAATCCAAGGCTTCTCTAATACCTCTCTGAGGATGTGGGGTGGCTACAGGGCACAGGCCTTTAGTGAGGCTGGCAAGAGTCAGAAGGAGGGAAGAAACTTGCTGCATGGCCACAAATAACTCCTACGATGGAAACTCAGCTCTCCAGGTGAGAAACCCTGGCACCTCAAGGTCTAAGTTAGAAACTCACAGACAATGTCTTGGTAGAGTGCCTGCAATTTTTTGAACGGGGAAGAGCTGCTGCTGGTACTGTGGCTGGAAAAACAGCTGGTTTCCAACACAGCATTCTAATACCAGAGCTCCAGAAGCTATTAAGGTAGGTGACAAAAGTAAACACCACTGGAACAAAAGAAAATGACCCTGAAGCAGGACCTAAATACACATGGCCAGCCAAACCCATATATAATATGCAGCATGGTCCAGCTTCTCTTGCGATATTCACTGTCTCCATATACCAACTCCAAGGTCACTGTGACACTTCTATTGCTGTGTTAAAAAAAAAAACAAACAAAAAATACCATTCTAGATTACAGTCCCCACTGAAGAGAAACTCAAGGCAGGAACTTCAAATAGCTGGTCTCATGACATCCAGAGCAGAGAAAATGTATATATAAACAACAAGCTATTTGCTCCCTAACTCTCTCCATTCTTACACTTACTCAGGAAGTTCTTACTGGTAACTCCCTGCCTGGCCCACAAGTGAAGACTGAAACTATCTTCCAAGCTGATTCTGGACCATCCTGAGTGCTTTTAATAAAGATCCCAATGCTGCCTCTGGTGAACTAACAAAACTATACTTGTTTTCTCTATTTAAAAAAAAAAAAAAAACCCTCAGCTCTACTTGTTCAGCAATTAGAGACAGGAGTCTAGACTCATCTCTTTCTCTCTCTCTTTTTTTCTTCTTAAATAGATCATGTAGAAATGCTTTTTGAAAAGCTGGTCCAAAGGCACCCTGATGATCTGAAGGTGTACTCTTGCCTCTGGATATAAAACCATACTTGGGAGCAAATGAATGCAAACACCAAACACCTGGAAGGCCAGAGTCTTGCAAAACCACAAGAGAGCACTGTGGCAAGGTAGGCAGAGAAGAATCTGACTACAAGTTCAACTTCAGGTCGGTGATATTTTCATGTGTAAAATGGTGCCAGCCATCATCTGATGTATTTGCAAAATTTTTAGAACATGAAACACACTAAATGTGTTATTCTAGACACATGTACTATACTTACAATCAAACATGTACATGACACAAAAACACACTAGTATAGAAAGTACTTTAATACCATTTCAAGTGAGATACACCAAAACTATTTGCTTATACTTTTGTGTGTGTGTGTATAAGTGTGTTTTGCTGTGAGTGCACATGTGGGTGCAAATGCACATATACAAGGTACATGTGTATAAGTCAATGTCATTCCCCAGCTCCTTCTACTTTTTGTTTGAGATATGCCAAAATTCACTAAGTAAAAAAAGACTTCACAAGAACATGGTTCTACATATCCAAACTTGAGACCCTCACAGCTCAGTTTCATCATTCAGGACATTCATAACTTAAAGACCATTTTTTGTAAAATATAAAATCAAATGTTTTATAGCCAATGTGATCAGCATGTGGAACCATGGGTTCATGACAAATGAAGGCTTTTGTCTTCTTATATTATATTGTCTTTCACAGAAGGAGACAACAGTTCTAATTCCTGTTCATGAGAGTAATCCAGAAAGCTATACCACACCATCCAATCCTTCCAACAGTACAAATCCACATAAGGTTATGCATTCAAACATCCAGAGCCAAGTCCATGGCCACTAACACTGCAGAAAGGACTGTTTACACTCTGTTCAAATTCAGCCTGTGGAGAAAACTTTAATTTCAAAAAAAATCTAATAAAGAAATAAAAACTATTGTACATCTACTTAAAGATGGTGGCTACCTTCTCAGGTGCACAGAATAGTTTTATGTAAAAAACAAACAAACAAACAAACAAACAAAAAAACAGCCCCTTAAACTGAGATTGTGTTATCATTGAACACATTGAAATTAATTATAGTGATGAACTTTGAACAAGATAAGGCTGAACAGCAAAGACAAGGAAAGGTGATATGTTATTAGATGCCCTTCTATACTTGAAAGACAAAAACTATTTAAAGTCTCTATGCATGCTTACATTCCAGAAACTGAAATGTTTTCAGTCACACACACACACACACACACACACACACACACACACACACACACACACACAAATCCACCTTTTCCTCTATGGCAGTTATTTGTTTTCTGATCATTTTAAAGGACACTTTCCATGACCACACTGAAATTTAAGTCTCTCCCCAGTGTTACTCTCTTCCTTAGCTTTCTTTTGCTAATGCCTTCCTTATAGTATCCACCATCATGATTATGAATTTGTCTTTAACATCATCCTTTATCTAGCATCAAAGAATCTTGGGTGTAAGGATTTGGGAGGAGTTCGCATATATCCTGTATCCAAGCACCTGGAAGATTAAGAACTTGTGATACAGTGAATGAATGAAATGTTGACTTATACACTGCAGTTTAAACCCAGCCAGTCTATCTCCTCCCTCCTCTTCCTGGGTGATGAGAATCACAGAGAGACAAGTCCCTATTCTCTGAAGGCATAAGCTGAACATCTCAAATGTCTACAAAGATCTGCTGCTGTCTTTCTCTGCACTTACAAGCAACCACTCCCCAGCTCCCTTTGGCTCTGTTGTGTATCTCCCAGCTGCATGATTCCTCATAAAGAAACAACAGGCACTTGACATCAAAAATACCCCTTCCAGATGCTGCTCCTTCATAATCAGCCAAGTTCAGAGGTCCCAATGAGGCAAAGGGCAGGAGGAAGACACACCACAAAGCCCAACATGGTGTCTTCTAACAGAACTGTTGAGCATGACCATAGGCAGCTCCATCTACCAGTCCCTTTGTTCTACAGAAACAAAGGTGACCACTGAGAAAGAGAATCTCTCCTCTAGCTGTATCCTCTGCATGGTGGTCAGAAAACCACACCCAAATGATGGATTTTTCTTTTCTTTTTCAGTTGTTTTATTATTTGAGAATTTCAAACAATACATTTTGATCATCTTCTGAGCTCTTCCACAACTCCTTCCAGACACTCTCTTAAGAGAAATCATGGAATCTTGTTCATGTTGACCAACTACACCTAAGTATGAGACCTGGGATGAAGTATGGTTGGTATACCCAGTGTCATTCTATTGGTGATGGGGAGGGGGGTCATTCTCCTAGCAGTTATCCATTATCATTAGCTTCTTGGCTAGGAGTACCCACTTCCACTCCTCTGCACTGAGTAGCTTTTTAAGACTGACAGCTGGGAACTCCCTACCCATTGAGACTGGGTCTCTACATATCTGAAGTTGACGGCCATTTCCACAATACCTAAGCAAGCAAGGCTGAGAAATAATGATTGGAATCAAAGGTTCTCCTTGTTTCCAAATCTGAGTGGCTGGTATGCAGCTGTCATTTGAGGAAGTTAATAGTTACTTGCCCTAGAAAGCATGCTCAAATATCTAGAGGTAGCAGTTAAAAGCTTGGAAGATCAGGATCATAAAAGCAAACAAGCAGGCACAACAGGAAATGAACATATAGATCCAGGCAGAGAATCTACAGCAAAAAAGCATTAGCACCTCAAGAAATCATTTCAAATGACTTGTCCAACCAATTGGCTTTAAGAGACATCTCACTCTGTACATGTATTCCCTGCTGAACGGTGCTACCTATTCATATGTTCAAAATGAGGCCATTCCTAAAGTCAAGATAAATTCCCAGACCTCAAAAATGGGCAAAGAAAGGGGGAGGGGTGGGTGTTCAAAAGCAGACAGGCAATAAATGCTACTCTCAGGATCAATCCTTCTGATATGCCTCGAGCTTGCTAACAGCATTTTTATGCCATAAGCATGCTACTTTCCTGTGCCACAATTTCATTTTATAGGTCCTTTCCTAAAAATCAATGGCATATCCAAATAAAGAAAATGAGAGGGCAGAGCCTATTGCCATCTCTCCTGCTTCAGAAAAGATCCAAGAAGCTGGGAAAAAATTGGTAGCAGCACAACAAACAGCATCAGCCAAGAAAACTGAATCCCAGTGGGGAATCCGCCAAGTGTGAGCCACGGCCTAACCAAAGGGTGGCCAGCATCCAACTTGGCAAACACTCAGTGGTTATGAAGACCAGAAAGAAAGAGTTTTGAAATTATCATGTATCTGCACTGCCTTCACTGGTTTCCTTCCCTTCTCTAGAATTTAGTACAACTTGCACCTCAAACATACTCAGTGAGACAGATGAAGGAGTGTTCCACTATCGATGTAGAGCTTCAAGTTACAGCAGGTTTAGTGATTGTCAGTAGGATAAGCAAAAATAGAAGTAGGGGGAACTTTTTCAAGGGGTCAAGAGATTAGCATACACACACACACACACACACACACGAGAAAGCTAGGCATGCCCAGGGTGCCCCAAGCCTGTGAATCATCGTGAATGTGAGTATGAATAAGGCATGAATGTGATAGGGAACACCTGTAATCCTAACACTTACTTGGTGATTAAGGTAGGAAAAGCGAGCAGGAGCATACTAACAGAAAGAATTTCAGAGTAGTGCAGCCCTAATCTAATCGTTGGTGGAAAGCCTACAGCAGGGGAGGGAAGTCCGAGACAAGGCTGATACAACGAAAACCTCACCTTCTACGACCTTTTTAGTGAGCTCAACACATTTAAATCTTTATACATAATTCCCAGGGACTCAACAAAGTCTTTAGAGACTCCACACTTACATGCACTTACGTGCATTGCACACACACACACAGACACACAACCATCAACTGCACAAACACAAAGCCACATGCCATCAGCTCCTTTCCAATGGAGAGCACTAAGTTATGCTTGGTTATAGCATGAAGTATGATTTACTTTAATCACAGATTTCCTATGTTAATTAGCCTTTTTTTATAATCAGGAAGGAAATTATCCTTCAGTTCCTGAGTGCATACCAATGGGAACCTAAGATTATAACCTAGGAATCCTCTGGCAAGAAAAGTAGCAAGGAGAAAAACTTAAGGAGAATATGTGAGATTTGGTGGCTATAATACAAATAAATTTCCGGTATCCTGAAATCAAGCTTGCACTGGGTAAGAAACCATGTAAAATCCACCAGTACTAAATGAGACGGAATGCTCTGTACAATTAGGCCCCTCATCTTGGACCTACCGACATTGAACCCACAAAAGTCAGGCCTAGGAAATAATATTGTTCATCGGTTCTCCCAGGTGTGCTCCAATTACAGATGGGGAATTAGCAAGTATTATGGTAGAGTCTTCTCTGCAATGACCAAAGACAAACGAGGCTGTACTGAGCAAACTCTAGAGCCTGGTGTGTGAAACAAGTGGAAAGGAAATGAAAAGCAAACACACAAAAAACTAGCTTTGGGATCATTGAGGAGCTCTTGCCTAGTGTACGAAATGTACTGGGTTCAGTCCCTACTACTGTCACATAAACACACATACACACATACCACCACCACCTCCACATCCTCCTCCACCACCTCTACCTACTCCACTAACCTCCTCCACCACCACCCCATCCATCTCCTCTACCTCCTCCACTACCTCCCTCCACCACCACCCCATCCATCTCCTCTACCTCCTCCACTACCCCCTCCATCATCACCTCATCCATCTCATCTACCTCCTCTAACTCCACCACCACCCCATCCATCTCCCCTACCACTCCCCTCCACCTTCTCCACCCCACCACCCCATCTATCTCCTTCACCTCCTCTAACTCCAACACCACAAGCTAAAGAACACTGGCAATGCTCAATGAAACATGCTTGTCTGTGAAAGAATAATTAGATAGTATAACTCAAAAACTCAGAAGAGCTGTTCTCATAGCCAAATCATGACTCACAGTACCCAATGTTTGAAGATATAACTGCAGGCACCTCCCACCTACACTCAGCAGCTAACTACTGACTTGTACTTCTCTTTGGTCACACAGCCTAAAACAAAGAAGCATTATTACCAAAACTGTTAATACTCCACAGGCACACTAACAATAGGAACAATTTATCACTATTCCTCCTTTTAAGGAGAAAGAGAAAAGGCAGGGGAATTTTCAACATTTTCTAATATGGCACAAATAACAAAAATTTGGAATCCAGCTTCCAGACCCTGTCTGAGCACTAACTCCAAAACTGAGTTGGTAGTTATGGGACCCCCTTCTAGGTCTTACTCTCCCCAACAATGAGATAATAAATAGGAGAGAGAAGAGGAGAAAATGATCAAGTCCTTCACAATCTAGTTCTAACTAATTTATAGCTCCATGGATGGCTCTTTAAATGGTGCCTGAAGTCAGTATCTAAAACAACCTGATTAAAATCCTATCAACCCACAGTGTTTACAGTGGGAAAGATCAGTGGTGCTTCCATCTGTTTTATTGTTTGATGTCAAAAAAACTCAAGAGTGTAAGGAAGAGGGTGGAAATCAGCACACCCACTAATGGGTCTCCTGTAACTCTAGCACTAACACTCACCAATAATCATTTGTCCCTAGACCCAACTTTCCTGCTTTTGCCACTTTATTTGGTCCATCCATAAATAACAACAGCCAAGTGCACAGTGATCATCCACCTGTGAAATTGCATTAAATGGTCTGCTCAGGGGTTTCTTTACTGGTCCTTCTCTTTGCTCTGGGCCAAAAATCCAGTAAACCAGCTGCTTCTCACTTTTGAAGACCTGTGATGAAAAGCAGTATTCTCAAAATCCAGAATAGACATTTCCCGTCAGTAGGTATTTAGGGGAAAAGTCAAAATTTTAGTAAGCACCAAATCTTTTATAACTATAATTTCTGAGCCCTATGAAATTTATTATAACCAAGGCTGTAGCAGTTCCAAGAAATAAAACACAGGCTCATTCTTTCAGTCCATGTCACTTTATGATCAATTTAACTTAATAAAATTAAAAATAAAATTTAACAACAAGACCTAAAATTTGATGTGACTCACCATCACTTGAAATTGAGTAGGAAAGACTTGTTGAGAATGACAAACACCTATGTTGAATTTATATCTAGTATTTGTTAAATTTACTGTTTTATTTTTACCTATACAATTAATTTTTTTAAATTATATGTTTGTATGTGCCTTGTGTAGGTAAATGCATGCAACTACAGAAATAAGGATTCCCCTATAGATAAAGTTACAAGCAGTTATGAGCCACTAAACAAGAAGTAACCATATTAGGGTACTTTGCAAGAACAAGTGATCTTAACCACTGATCTTTCTCTCTAGCTACTACCTATTACTATTTTTTCAAATACCAGATTCTTGCCTACTTTGAAAATCAGTCAGCAACATCCTTTGGAAAGCTTGGGGATGAGCAGTAATGTGATGTGGAAAAATGACCTTTCTGTTTCTTTCAACAAACACAGATTGGATGAGTAAACATTATGTGTTAGGCCCATTACTAGAGTCTGGGAGACCCAAGATGCATAAACCAGTGTTCATAAGATTGTACTAGTATTCATATATGTTGAACAGTAATAACAATGTACTTCATTTTCTAACAAAAAAATAAAGTTTACAGTAATCAAATATAAAACTCAGTCATTTCTTCAAGTTCAGTATCTCCCTAATCTAATCTGTATCTCATGAATGTACACACAAACACACACACACACACACACACACACACACACACACACACACACACACACACACACACGCACACAGAGTGTGGGGAGGTGTTTTACGGGTTTCATTGCTGCAATGAAACACCATAACCAGAAAAGCAAGTTGGAGAGGAAAGAGTTTATTTAGCTTACACTTCCATATTGTTTTTCATCATTGGAAAAAGTCAAAATAAAAACTTGGAATCAGAAGTTTCAGAGGCCATGGATGGGAGCTGCTTATGGGCTTCTTCCCAAAGGCTTACTCAGGCTGCTTTTTTATAGACCCCAGGGCTATCAGCCCAGAGATAGCCCCACCCACAATGGTCTGGGCCTTCCCCCATTGAACACTAATTAAGAAAATGCCTTACAGCTGGATCGTATGGAGGCATTTTCTTGGTTGAAGTCCCCTCCTATCAGATAACTCTAGTTTGTGTCAAGCTGACACAAGATTAGCCAACACAGGAGGGCACTTATCTAAAGCAAAAGCAATAGGTGTTTGTTACAATGTTGATGGCAAGTAACTCAGACCCACTGTCTGGCCACTCACAATGTGGAAAGCCATGATGACTTTTGGCTAAGAGCAAACAAGTTCATTATACAGCCACAGAAGCAAGAAAACAAGCCAACTTGTCCACAGCATTGCTTTTACAGAATACAGCACTCTTAAAAATCCACTATACTTTATATACCTCCACAGTCCACCAGTGCATCAGGAATCTCTAGATCTAAATTTCTCTGCCCCTGGCATTCATGAGACCCTAAGTCTCCTATCTGACTGCACATTATAACTTTAGGCCCCACCCAGTGCCAGCAACAATCCCAATTCCTGACTTAAGTGGACTGGAATGCACAGTGGCGTTGGTCATTTTAATTCATGGCCAGGGTTAAGAGCTGATTAGACAAGTGATCTCCAAATATGGACTCTGGAGCTTTCTAGAAAAGTAGGACTTTGTGGACATAAAGGGTGGGCTTAGATCTACTAAACAAGTAAGACTTTAAGTTGTATTTCCAGTACCACAAAAGAAGGAAGAGGGGGGGAAATTCTCATTACTAAGACAAAACAAAACAAACAAAACCTGGAAATGAAACCTAACTATCTGTACTTTTAATTTTTTAAAGCCTTTATTTTTATTTTATGTGCATGGGTGTTTTGTCACAGACATGTCCCAGGACCACATCCATGCAGCATCTCTGAAGGGCAGAATGGCATTTGATTCTGTAGGACTGGAATTACAGAAGTCCATAAGCCACCATGTCACATGGGTGCTGGGAATGGAGCCCCATTTACCCTAAAAGAGCACTCAAAGCTCTGAGACATCTCTCCAGCCTCATCACACCCCCACTATCTGTATTTTAACAAGTTTTCCAAGTGACTGTAAGCACACTAACACCAGAAAGCCACCACATAACACATCCAGTGATCTTTAAGAATTATTGTACAGTGGAATTATTTTTAAAGTCACTTTTAAATTAGACAATAAAGTCTACATATACAGGAATTATGTTACATTTATTGGCTCATCATCCAGTCAGCCTTTATATGGGAACATAACCCATGTTCCACATAGACAAAGAGGAGGATCAGGATCAATAGGAACTGACATGAATCATCTGTGCCTTCAAAACCTGATCAAATGCCAGTTCTTCCCCAACACATAGGAATCAGTAATACTCATAGCCAACCACAAAAAATACCACAAAGCACAAAGTTTTCTCCAAACATTTAAAATTCTATACTGATTGCTTGATGGATACAAGACATTTCACTCAGCATCATTATATATCCAAATACTGCTTAAACATCAAGGCTTAGAGTACAATGGGAGTTAATTCAGAAATTTACAATTGGTCAAAATGCAGAGAATATGTGTCGCTCCCACGTTCAGCTATAAATGGGACTATCTGTACCACATCCTTTCCCCCAGAGAGCACCCCTGAAAAGGGAGAGCAAAGAGCCAGAGGTCAAGGAGAAGAACCAAAGTGAAGCAGCGCCTTTTATACATGATAGGACCAAGGTTGCCCCCACTGAACTCACAGCAGCTACAGGAGCCTGCACAAGATCAAGACAGTCAACAAGTTGGGGGGGGAGGCCCTCAAGAGCCTTGAGGCTATGCACAGACAGTTGCTGGTCAGTGGGAGAAGGAAAGCTGATTTTCTTTAAAGGCGTAGCCCCTAGGAGGTTGACCATGCTCAGTGGCCAGCTCCACATACAGATTATTAAAAAACAAACAAACAAAAGTTGGGAAGAGATCTGGGAGGATCAACATGGTCAAAATATACTGTGTGCATGCATAAAATTAAATTTTTTTTAAATATAATGAAACAGGACTGTAGAGATAGCTTGGCAGGGTCAAAAGGAATAGTAGCTCTCCCACAGGACCCAGGTTCGACTGCTAACCACTCCTAACTGTAGTTACGGTGTCAGAAGGTCTGATATCCTCTAATGTTCTCCACAATGACACCACAGACACATACAGGCAATATAGCCATACACAAGCAATAAAAATTAAAGATTAATTTTTAAAACCAACAGTACTGTTTCCAGTTGTTTCAAGGAATGTTGTGTGTAAGAGGGGAACAGTTGTATCAGCTGCTGCTTCTACAGGAGCAAAACCTTCAGCCAAAACAAAGTATTTTTTCAGAAATCGAAAATGTACAATACACATTTCAAAGGACACATAAGACACTTTGAAATAAAAGTAACTATTTCATTAATACAAGTAGGAAGCTTATGTGGACTAGAGATGGCTGAGTGGTCATCCAGAAGACATCATGGCTCAGGGATCAAAAGACAGAAATCGTCTGTACATTAAGATTCTTACAGGTTGCCAGTCATTCCTGATTTGTCTGTGGCCACACTAGTACAATCACCTAGACCTACCTAAGACCTAAGAAATGCATTTTACAAGACACATTCATCATGTCTCCCAACAAGCCAAGTTATTTTAGCCACAGAAGAACAAATGAAGGAAAGAATTATGACTGATACTCAAAAACAGGCACATTCTGAGTTCATTTTTTGGCTTTAATGATGCTTCATCATAAGTAGGAATGCTGGCCCATCCCTTGGGAAAGCTGCCTTGCCAGACTCTGAATGATTTATAATCAGTGAATTGGCTACTTGCTCCCAACAGTCAAGTGGCTAGAAATGGCTTTGAAGAGTATACATGATAGAAACCATGCTTTAGAACCCACAGAGGAGATGGGTCCTACAGACATAAACATCTCAAACAAGGAGACGAGAAGAGAAGAGAAGATGATGCAGCCATATGTCCTGGTATTCCTTGCCATCCTTGAGTTCCCAGGACTCCCACTTACTACACTCCAGGTTTGCTGAGCAAGAAAGCAAGCTGGATAAGACACAAGAAATTTCTGTTTGTATTTCTGTGGTTCAGGTTGATGTATGGCTTCTATCCATTAAAAGAACAAAAGATAAAACGTAAAAAACAATCCACAGAGGTTCTTCAATGCCCTCCCTAGAATGCCACATTCAGATCCTCCTGGAACACCTTTAGTAGCATTGGACTAGACACTTTGAAAAGACCTAGAATAATGTGGCTCAAATAAATAATAAAATAAGCCCAGCTATAACACTATCTCCCTCTACTTGCTCGTACTAGTCCTGGTTCTGCATTAGGAAACAAAAGCTAATCCCTCTTAGAAACCACAATCCACATAAGGACTTGGAGACAGATGCATGCAAATGTTTCAAGTGTTATTGCCTGAGTGCAAATGGAAGATTACTATTGTTTATTTTCCCCACCACAAACAGCTCCTCCACCAACAGATCAGCAGAATTAGAAGTCATAACTGTGTGACCCCATCTGATATGAGTCATTTGGTGATGGTTAACTACAGACACAGAGAGAGACAGAGAGAGAGAGAGAGAGAGAGAGAGAGAGAGAGAGAGAGAGAGAGAAACAACTAAGACCAGCTATGGAAGCAATGAGTAAAAAGAAGGACTACAGACTTTAGGAGTGCAGGAGTGACCCAAATATAAGAACTTGTTTTGCTTAATCAAAAGAATGCATTATTGAACTGAAAAGTTCTACTGCTTGGGGCAACCTTCATGAATCTAAACCATAAGAAAAGAAAAAGCAAACAGAATATTTCCAAAGGTGTAATGTCAAACAGGAGCTTCGAGGAATGTCACCTCCACACCTAGTCAACCCAGTACTTAGTCACCAGACTCCTAACTATGACTAGTTTGCAATCTGGTATGAGATATAAAGAGTCACTTTGCTTCTAGGACCAGGAGGAATGTTGACCCCTGACTTAATTCAGGTGAGACATAAATGGCCATACTTTCTCCTAATTCCAACCTAATTCTGACAAATTCTACTTTTAGAAAATGATCCAGTTGCCTTTAGTGCTGTGCTACATAAAAGCAACCTCAAAGACAGAGCCTCTACCACAAAGATGACACCTCAGCTAAAGGTAGTGTTTCTAGCACAAAGATAGCACTCCCACTCCAAAAGCAGTACTCCACTCCACACAGAATGATTCACATTGCTGCCCCAGACCAATGAGAAAATGCATGAGTTATCTTTGTGAGGCTAAAACCTGCAGTCTACAGGACAGCATTATAGACACTGAGGTGAAGTGAGGTCAATGACAGAGGCCTACAGGGTCAAATGGCCGCAGAAAGTGGAATGCCAGACAGAAGTACAGCCCCAAAGAAGAAAAGGAAAACCAAAAATGCCAAGGCAGGGCAGTTCACATATGTCTGTATAGAGCTTCAACAGCTATGAAGATAACGGTGTCTTGAGATGGAATGGAGGATAGAGTCACACCAGAACAGCTTTATGATGCAGCCTCCTAATCAACACCTCTCAAGATGCTACACTACAACCCTCACAACTTGATCCAACAAATAATAACTCACAAAATTCATTTCCAAGCAGAAATAGCACACTTAATGGATTCTAATTATGTATTCTGTTTATTCTGCAAGTACTTATCTGGTAATTCATAATTTACCAGAACAGGTTTCTATTTGCACAGGCTGCTAACAGATTTATAGGCTGAAGAATTCACAACTAGCCTATGTTCTTCTGTGGGGATCATGAGTTCCCGGGAGCCACCAGCTACATCAGAATTACCTGGTACTAAAGACAGAGATATGGCAAAGAAATGTCAGGACTGGAAAATGGGAAGGGAGAGCAAAGGGGGGGGGAGGGATGAAGGGAATAAAAAGAAGGAAAGAAGGATGGAGAGAAAAGCTTGAGTTCTATTCTGGACCTGAAAAGATGTTCCTGTGTAGCTCAGCACATCAACTTTGCTGAGTCGTAATCATGTATAAGCACCAATTTTAAATTTTCAGTGGGTATAACAAATACATGCATAATCAAACTCTACAGTATTTACACCATTCATCCCGAGTTCCCTGGTGTTAGAACAACAAACTTTTGGCAGAGATTTCTTATATTCTTGTTGTTTTAAATAAATAAATAGCTTTCCAAAGCACTCTTATAATAGCTTCTTCACAACTCTTGCTGGAATTCTAGCATATGCTTCATCTCAGTTCCATTGTCCATTGCTGGCTGTTCTCATACATGATGTGACTTGCCCTGGTTCCTGAGGACTTCTTGTGATGTTTTGATCCTGGACATATTTATTTCTCAGGCATGAAGATGGAAGGTTGTGGACTCAACTCCTTTTTAGGTCTCAACAACACTACAGCTGAGAGAGAGGACATAGTCTTTCTGCCTTCCTCTGATATTGAGTGGAAGTTCAGCTCCCTGCCCAGACCCTGCTGAGACCTTTATACTCACTAAAAATCAGGGCAATCATTGGCACTGCTGCCTTTCTTCCATCTGAGGATACAGGGTCAGGATCCCCTTAAATGTACTGCCACCAGGAAGAGGCAAAATGAGAGGGCTAACCTCACACTGCTCTGTTGGAACCCTGGTTCCCCCTGGCAGTGCCCACAGCAGCACCTTTCTCTGCCATGTGTGGAATGAACATCAGAGCCCTGCTCAGTTCTGTTAACATCTCCCAACAGGGGATCTTAAGTGTGTGCTGCCTGTTTCCAAGAAGCATAATAGAAGATAAATTTTTTGCTGAGTCTCGAGGTACTAGAATATGGATTTTCCCCTTGGTATTTGGCTACAATAGGGAGAATATGACCTAAAAGGTTTTCGGTAGTTGTTAACCCATTCTTTCCCAAGACTTGATCTAGAGACACTAGGTTTTCCTTCCCTTTGTTGAGGGAAGGGGAGTGGTTCCTGGCATTACTCACTGGGTAGGAGGTCACTACAACACCCACTCCAAACTGCACCTGTCTGTAAGTCACCCAGCACACTCAGCAGCTCAAGTACATGTATTACAGGTGCCTGCTTTGCTTCTACTTTTCAGTGACTTGTTATGTTTCTGTGATATCCAAGAATTTTATTTTAGGAGAAATTACCTAACAATTGAGCTAACTCTATCTTACCCTAACTCCATGCTTTTGTGGTGTACAGTTTTAAGATGCTCTGTCAGCAGGTCTAGTAGTACACACTTATAATCCTAGTGTTCAGGAGACACAGAGGAGGATGGGGACGTTTAGGCCCATCTGGCGTATATAGCTACACCCTGTCTCAAACTGGGTTGAGTTCTGACAAAATGGTTCACTAGATTAAACAGCTTGTGGCTAAGCCTGATAATGTGAGCTTAAACCCAGAACCCACATGGTAAAAAAGAAAAAAAAAGAAAGATAGAAAAAACAACTCCCACACATTGTTTTCTGACCTTTATTATATGCCTCCACGTAGCCAAAATAAAATGTTAAAAATGTAATAAATAAAATACAGAAAAAAGTGAATGAATCAGTGATTCAATCAATAATCAAGCACACCAAGTCAGACAGTTCTCCAAACACGGTGTGCACTAGACCATGTATACAGAGGCGTTATCTGCATTCAGCACTCACATGCTCCTGGTAATAACTCACTGTGGGGGGGCTGGAGAGATGGCTCAGCGGTTAAGAGCACCGTCTGCTCTTCCAGAGGACCCGGGTTCGATTCCCAGCACCCACATGGCAGCTAACAACTGTCTGTAGCTCAGTTCCAGGCAAACACCAAGGCAAATAAATAAAGTTTAAAAAAAAAATAATAACTCACTGTGGGGATAGTTTTCACCATCGTTCTCCATTTAAGAAAATAAAAATGGCACAGTTTTTAATTTTAATTATACTGCCCAAGGCCACAGAACTCATACTGCATCTAAGTTATAAAACCGTATTGTCTGGCTTTAAAGCCTATAACTTTAAAGACTTATCTTTAAATATGTATATAAAGAGTGGGGTGGAGTGTGCACACATGAAGACAGTGCTTAGGGAAGTCTGATAAAGTGCTAAATCCTCTGCAGCTGGAGTGAGCCAGCCAACATGGGTGCTGATAGCCAAACGTAGACACTCTGAAAGCGCAGAATGTGCTCTTAACTGCTAAGAGCCATCTCTCCAGCCCACCTAAGCTTACTGCTTTACAGGCTTTACTCTCATGTACTGCGGAGCTTATAAACCTACTTTTGTTCATGCACTTAAAAATTTTATTCAAGCATACCTCCACTAATAAATAAAGTGAAAAAATAAAGGAAAGGAAAAAGAAGCTACTTCAGAGATTCAGGAACCTCTGACATCCTTTCTGGGTTCAGAGGAACAGATCATTACATTCTAACTTCTTAGGCTGAATCACCATAACCTGATGGCAACCTATAGCTTGGAGTTAATTCCCACCCTAAGAGTAAGTCCCTGGTAGAGCGTACCTTATTTTTAAGTCACAGTGCATGGTTGTCTATATAGTTGACTCAGTTAACATTTATGTACACCCTAAGTTCTACAAGTACTTAGGATTACTATTGCTGTGTTGAAGCATCATAACCAAAAGCAAGATGGGGTGAAAAGAATTTATTTAGTTTATCTTCTACAACACAGGTCTACTGTTGTTTGTTTTTGCTCCTTTGTGAAAATTGGGGAAATTCATTTATCCCAAATAAATCATACATGGCCGCTTATTTCTAACTATAAATGCCCAGCCTAAGCTTGGCTTTTCTTAAATTATCCCATCTACATCTTGCCTCTGGTCTTTTCCTTTTCTATTCCCATGTGCCTTTCTTATTCCATCGCTTTCTGTGTAACTGAGTACTTGGCCCCTTTTGTCCTCCTGCTTCTCCTCCTCCTCCTCTCGCTCCTTCTCATTCTTCCTCCCAGATTTCTCCTTCTGTATCTTTTCTCTACCTGCCAGCACCTCCTACCCTTTCTCCCGCTTCACTATTGACCATTCAGTTCTTTATTAGACCATTAGGTGTTTTAGACAGGCAAAGTAACACAGCTTCACTGAGTTAAATAAATGCAACATAAACGAAAGTAAGACACCTTAAAATAATATTCTACCACACAATTCATCGTCAAAGGATGTCAAGAGAAGAATCCAAGCAAAAGCAGAACCTGGAGGCAGGAGGGATTCTGACTACTGAGTCCCTTCTTATCTTTGCTCAGCCTGCTTTCCTATAGAACCCAGGACCACCATCCCAAGGATAGCACCACCCACCATAAACTGGCCACGCCCCCATCCATCACTAATTAAGAAAATGCCTGACAGGTTTGACTATAGCCCCAATCTTCTGGAAGCATTTTCTCAACTGAGGCTCCATCCTCTCTGGTGACTCAGACTTGTGTCAAGCTGACTGAACACTAGCTAGTATCTCTCTATGCCAAACAAATGAGGAAAAAAATATGTAAATTCTCATTTCTTTTCCTTACTTAAAAAAAGCGGGTCACATGATAGGCAGGTAGAGGGTAGAATTGAATCACCGAAACAACAAAAGGTCTCGAAATTTGATTCGCGGCTCCAGCTCTTCCCAGGAGGTCATGGTGGTCTATGTTATTATCTGACAAAGTTCCCATGATCCTCCAAAGCCACTTTATCCATGAAATCTCACAGATACTTTCATGCATATCTAACTAAACCAATGCTTCTTTCTCGGTGCTACTAGCACCTTTGTGTGCCCTCTCTTGTCCACAGCATTTTTAAATCATCTGCTTATGCACAGACAGACAGCTCACTACTCCCTAAGAGTAGAAAGAACAAAAACGCTAACTCTCTTCTGTACTTCAGCATTGAGCTTTGTGTATAGGACTAGTGGCACTGTTCCCCCAACAGAAACATCCCTATGATCTCGAAGCCAAATACCTTTTCCTCTGAACCTCAGGTCCCCATTCTGATTACTCCCTTTTTAGGAATCTTCTAATAGTATAAAGAAAACTGCTCTTGATAAACAGGTCATTAAACATCATGCCAAATTATGGAAGCAAATCTTAAGCACATGTAGAAAGATGACTGGTTGCATTAGCAGGGGAGGGGTCACAGCAATGCACAGGAACCACACAGAAAACTTGGTGAGAGTAAGAACAGGGCTAATCATTGAGTTTCTTAGTCCAAACTCTGAATCCTCCAACAGTGTTCCAGCCTGTGCACACGAAGTTCCTTCCTTTGAGAAGCCAGCAAGTGATGTCACATGTCCTTTCGTGAGCCAATCTTGACTCCTTTCAAGTAGCCACTGTCTAGCCTGAGTGAAACTATTTTTCATTTAAAGTGCAGCTGACTGAGTTTATGAACTCAGTTATACATTTGCTGTCAAGGTTTAAATGTGCCATTAAGTCCTTATCTGGGGGGGGGAGTAAATTATACAATGCAAGGAGGAAAAAGCAACTGACCTAGAAGGGGAAACGTCAGCCTTCTATTGTTCTCTGAAAATCCCCATTTTATGAAGTTCACTATCTATGAAATTCAGAAAGGTCTTATCATAGGTAAAGACTTCTGCCGAAGCTGAAACTTGGGAAAAGAGCACAGTTCTCTCTCCCTTCACTTTGCATAGTTCTTCCCAGCAGTCCAGCTGGCTAGAAACCAAATCATTGATTCCAACGAGGTTGCAAGCAAGAAACTGGCACCTGAAAACAGGCCTCAGATAGCCAAGAATGCTCCCCCTGGCTCTTTCGACTGCTTTAGGGAAAATTCTTTTCCCTAGGTGAGGAGAGTGGCACAAGGACACATCTTCCACATAGTACTGTATGTGTGTAGGTTTTGACTCAATGTCTGATGAATGGTTTCAACATTCTCACACATTTCCTCATATGTAATACCCAAGTGACAAAAGACGCTTAACATGACATCATTTCAATTTAAACATCTCATAATATACTCTAACATGTTAGCCCCACAAAAGACGACCTCCTCATATGCCAGCCATGTGGAAGAAGACACAACACCAGCTGCATACCAGGTTTTACTCTTGGATTTAATGTTCACTCAGCCATGATCATCCACCACAAACATCAACTAGTTTTCTGAGAAATGAAGTGCCATTCACCAAAACCTTTGCAATGAGTACTGTTCTGAAAGCCTTCACAGTAAGCTGGGTGCACAGGCCCCTTGCAATACAATGTGTGGTATAGGCCTTGATTCCTATTACCTGTTTGTTCTCAACCATCCAGTTTAGTCATTTGAATGGACAGCAGCAATAAACATCAAAGACTGATAAGACACACTGTCCAGTCCACTCACAAGTTTGGCCTCAATCATTCACAGATAATAAAAGCATCAGTAAGTTCATAAGAAAGAAGAAAAAACAAATGCAACAGTATCACAACCTGAGAAACAATGGTTCTCTGAGTAAGAAAACTGACTATATTCTGCTAAATGTAGAATGTTTCATTTTCACTGCCATTAATTTCAGAAAGATTTCAGCTAATATCATAGAATTTATAAATGAAACCCACTCTTGTGAATGTTATGTAAGTCATCCCTCAGCCTCCCACTTCCTGAACAGCAATCAATACTTGCAAAGCAGCCAACCCCCTTCTCTGCATGGAACAAAGAAGCATTCTAGAGAAGATATAAGCATGTTAAGACATTCTCACCAAACTCATCTGTTTGTGATTTTTATCTCCCAACTAATTACAGCTGAAATAATATAATACGACTTGCACTCCTTGTTCAAGTGTGACATATCTAATAGATTATTCAATATTACTTTATCCAGCTATGTCTTGCTGACAGTAGCACTTAATGTTAATCAGGAGTATGCCTATGTATCAATTTTAAGCCTTACACAGTTCAATGAAATTATCAGAGCTGCAAGACACCATCGATATGTTTTTATCTGTATGTCAAAGAGTCCCGGGGTCTGTGTTAATTTTTCCTCCGAGTTCTTCTTCACTGCATGGAATGGAAAAGGAGCACAGTTAAGCATGTGTCTTTACCTCCTGGTGTCTCATGGTTTAGACACCCAGGTCCCATCTATAAAGACAGTGCAATCTACTGAAACTTGGTTCTAGTGAACCTCATTGGTCCCCATTTTCCTGTCCTCCTTGCAAGCTGCTTAAAAACCAAAGCCTTTCCTTTCAGAAATGTGTCCTCTTGACCTATCTCATCTTTTAATATCCTCCTGGGAGACCCATTTACAACCTTTGTGCAAAAAGATAAACCATCAAAGGCTATTTCACCCCAGTTTCAACATAGCGGATTATCTCTCTTCTCAATGTCTGTTTAGTTAACTATAAAACTACAGTTTATCCTGCTGAGATACTGAAAAACTTAAATAAGTTAATCCAACTAAAGCACTAAGAAAAGTACATAAGCACAAGGTTAAGGAGTAATTTTGAGACAGGCTCTCACTACACAGTCCTGGCCTGGCACTACAGAGAAATCTTCAGGACATTATGCTGAATCCTCAGAAGACAAATATTGTTTGATTCTTTCTCTGTCAGCTAATCAGAATTAATGTTAATTTAGAAACAAAAACAAGGAAAGACCCTTGTCATTAACTGTGTAAGGAGAGACTAGGGAGGCCCTCTTTAATGGGCAGGAGGTGTTCTTGTCTGTAAGATTAAAAAGAAGACTGGTTCCACAACAAGGGGAGTGTAGTTTACCAACTATACTTTTAGATACAAAAGATTCTATTATACATATTTTACTGTAACTTAAATTTTTTTAAATCTAATGGAAAAGGTTTTATTTTTTAAATCTGTCCTAATCTATCCAAAAGTCCTGTGTCTGCATGTCAGAGAGGAAAAAGAGCAGCAGAGAGAAATGAGAGTATGGGGGGATATACCGCTGGCATGACATGACCTTTCACCTTACACTCCTAGAAGGATTGGGTCCATGAACATTCTATAAACACTGCGAGGGGCTGAACCTTTATTTCAAGTTTGCTGGGAGTTGATACAGTCACTTCTAAGTTGACAATAATCCTGTAAGTACTCTTCACCTACACTATCGTAAATAATGTTATCTAAACTCATGAATTCATCAAGTTGAACTTGAATGAAAACATTTCTGTAGTCAGTGCTGTCCTATCGGGGTAAACAGATGCAAATTCATCTTCTCTAGAAAAGTTCACACAATACACACATAGACTATCAGGCATACTGTAAAGGACTGTAAAGGACAGAATGGGGGGGGGGGGAGAAAATGGAACCATCTACTCTAGCTTAAAACAAAATGCCAAGGAATCCAGATAGAAGATTACATCCCTAAATTATTAAGAAGGTCCTTCTATTCTGTCTGTATTCCTCTGGGGAATTCCTAAAAATACTTCAAAATCCTGCCTCAAAACAAGAAATAAGAGACAGAAACAGAGCAAGAGAGCACACATATAACTTCCTGATACTGTCTTCCACAATCACATGTCTCTTGTGTCTTCCTAGTGTGATAAACTAGTTTTGCACACACAGAATGGTTATTCAAATTCTGCTTCTGGTAAAAGCCTCCTTTACAAAAATGCAGACCTCCTACAGTGGCTAGAATACAAGCTGCCAGTTTTATATCAGTCCCCTCATATACTCATGTCTATTTTCACTAAGCACTTTCAACCAACAGGCCAGGCAGTCAAAAACATGTCCATGTAAGACGAACACTAAGAATCTCAGGTGGGGAAGCTCCATAGCCAGTTCTTTTGGCCCCACAACTCACCACAAAAATTTCCTGGATGCTGATGAAACAAGCAAACAAAACTAACAAACAAAACACCCAACTCTCCAACAAAAATAGCTTCTCTGGCAGAAAGTCACTCTTCCAGGGCACAGCTGGTCGTCTTATTCACCCCAGCTAGTAGGGGTCCATGTTACATAAATCATGCTCCTGTTACATCATGGCACTTCAGGAAAGTACTGGCCAGTATTACCCCAGCTTGGATAGCTCAGAGAATTATCAAAGACCATCTCCTTGGTGCTAGTCCACAGCTTTGACTATTTTTATCAGAACAAAAGGTAAGTGACCAAGGACAAATGCCCTTGATAAGGATTGAACTGTCAAAACAAACAAACACAAACAGATATGGTATACCTTAATCCGAATTTAAAAGTAAGTCAGAGTATTTTGTAGTACTACCAAACCCTATATAAACTCAATCTAAGATGATCCCTAACATGTCCAGTTACTATATTAGTATGACAAAGCTGCTCACATTGAGGGCTTACCACAATTTGAGACAGAAGGCAGGTGTGGTAGCGCATGCACGTAATTGCAACGCTTGAGAAGTCAAAGCAAAAACTTCATTTGAATTTAAGACCAGACGAGGCTACATAGTAAGTTCAAGGCCAGCATGAGCTACACAATGAAAATCTGTCATCCTAAAAATGAAAGTAACAGTGTTTAAGAGGTCTTAATGCTACTGCATAAGAACCAAGTTTGTTCCCAGCACCCATATCATGCTACATACAACTGCCCACAACACCAGGTCCAGAGATCTGACACCTTCTTCTGGCCTCCTTGGACATCCAAACCAATGTGTCATTCACTCACACAGACACACAAACATACTTAAAAATAAAATATTTTCTTAAAAAAAAAAAAAAGTATGTAGAATCAAAGCAAAAAGTAAAATTCAAGGTAGTTAGACAAGAACAACAGAGCAAAGTTAGATATAGAGGAAGGGGAACATGACAGGATAGCAGTGCTTATGTGAGACACTGTCATAAATGAACTCCATCACTACGATGCATGAGGCAAGGTAGGTGCTATTGTGATAGCACTCCACTTTATGGGTGATAGAGGAAAGCTACAGAGAAGTGACATCATGGAGCTCAAAAGCCTCTAAGTGGTAAGTTATGAGGAAAAACAACAACAACAAAACAAGACTCTCTGTTCTGTCTGAAACACAATGCAGAGAGATGGTGGATGTTAGGAGTGATCAGAGAAGTAGCAGCCAGAGCATTCCAAACAGACATCGAAGAGAGGGTGAGAGTCTTCCTTCTCCTAGGAAGAGGTTTGTGTGCATTTTCTTTCTAATTCAGTCACTTATAAACAAACATAGTGGTATCCTCATCCTGGCCCCTAGCCTCCATATCCTGCTGTGTTTTATAAAAAAAAAGGAGACTTAGATATGAAGAGATCTGCCCAAGCATCCACAATGCATCACTGGGTGGCACTGTCTCCCAGGTCCCCAAGCATTTTCCTCTCTGTTTTACAGCACAGTAGAAATGATACTCAGTGCAGTACTCAACTGCACTGAAGCAATTTCAGTATCTTGATGAAGGGTTGTTCTAAATATTTTTATGATCCTTATTTACAATTGTAATGCAAGTGTAAGGTGTTGCTATTATTTTCAAATTTATCTTCTGTTGTCACTCACTATGCGAATCTCTGGGTTTCATTTCTTCCCATACTTCTACCTAATACGACGGTACCAACCCTGAACATTATGGGCAAGGTACATGACAGAATGCTTCTATATTATAGTTTCACACATAAAGATTCTTACATAATCATGTCTCTAAAGAGTGTGTATGAACAGATAAGACCTCTCTCACCTACAACTAACCAATTCACAGAACACAAAGGAATTTCAAAGACTTTTTATACACTTGTTTCTAAAATAAACATTGCAGGCTGGGAAGAAAGCTCATTAATTATTAAGTACTTGCCACACAAGCATAAGGACCTGAATATAGATCCTCAGAACTCACCAAAAAGAAAGAAAAAAAAAAGGGGCTGAAGTCAGCAGTGCATCCATAAACTTAGCATTGAGACGAAAAGGTTAAGACTACAGGTGTACACTACCATACCCAGCCTTTCCTCTTAAAAATCTGAGTGTTCTATTTTCATGACTTAAAAAAAGAAAGTATCACATTGTATTCTTAGAAATACTACAAAAGCCAAGACTAATTGCTGCAATATCAAGAAAAACTTTATTGCAAGAGGCCTCTGTGTCACCACACCTCAAATAAATGTTATCTTAGATACTAAATATGCTTAAGGATATGCCTTGTGAAGGCTCAATGAGGAATGCACGAATCTCATTGTCAAGGGGAAACAGAAAGGACACGGTCAGTGAAAGCAGGGAGGGGCCTGAAAGGGGGGGATGGGATGGGACCAGGAGGGATTAGGTGCAGGAAGGATGGAAAACTAGAATACTGGGAAAGACAACTGTAATCTGGGAGCACCTCTAGGATGAGTTAGAAACGAAGAGCAAGAGAAACTCCATTGAGGAATCTGAGGGTGGCCTAGCTAAGACTCCTAGCCATAGGGAATACAGAGCCTAAACCAGTCATCTCCTGCAACCAGACAAGACTTCTAAGGCATGGACCGGGACATTAAAACAGCCACAATCCCTTCCACCTACAATTTGTCCTGTGTTGGGGGCAAAGATGACACAAAAAGTTATATGAGTGACTAACTAGTGACTGGCAAGGCTGGAGACTCATAACCTGAGAAGGAGCTCACCCAAGGGCTGAGACCTGGAGTCAGGATACCCCAGAGACCTAAGATAGAACCAATCAGGAATGGGGGGAGGGGAAGCCAATGAAATGATTCCTAATGATTTTCTGCTATACTCATAGGTTAATTCTTAGCCCAACCATCACCAGAAAGGCTTCACCAAGAAACGGAAAGAAACAGATACAGAGACGCACAGCCACATATTAAGTGGATCTCAGGGATCCTGGAAAAGGAGGGGGGAGGATTGTAGGACTCAGTGGTAGCAAGTGCACCACAAGAAAATCCAGAGAATCAACTGACCTCGGCTTGCAGGGGCTCATAGAGACTTGAACTAACAACCAGGGAGCAAGCATGGGACAGACAGACAGCTAACATCCTTACTTCAAAATCTACAAAGTTCATTAAGGGTTTGAGGAATTCCCTCTGCATTCGGAGAAACGCTTCATGCTCTACCCTCCTCTTTCATTCCAAATCTATTCTTCTCTATACTGTAAACAACTAAAACTTCCCCTTAGCCCCAGCCTATGTAGCAACCAGCACATCAAGAAAATACAATTCATAGAAAAACAATCCCCCAGAATGCCTGATTGGACTGAACTATTTAATGCTGTCATTCTAACCGACTGGATCAATAGACAATGAAGAACAATAGCCACCGGTGGCCCCCACAGCCAGTCACTCCCTTACTAATAAGCAGTGTGTTTCAATTCCAGTCACAGCCACAGCAGCCAACCAAACAAGCCTTTCAATGAAGTGGTGCAATGGAGGGTATAGCCTTTAAGTAGCTATATGCTACCAGGTGATGGCACACTGGATCCGATGTGACTCTTCCAGCCAGAGAATATGGGCTAAACTTCGGAACTCGTGCCTGGTTCCTTTCGGAACAATTCAGGGGCATTTTCTAGGCAGCTGAAACATGCATTTATTACTCTTTCACGTTGGAGACTATTCTGGCCAGTGAACTTCAGTATGTCAAACAGATTCAAGTCAGAACAGAGAAAGGGAAAAGCAACTCAGCATTCAACCTACCAGTGGCCGGCCAATTGTGAATGAGGGCTTAGCATACTCAAGGAAAATCTACCTTACACAGAGTTCACGTTCCAGCATATCTGGAAAGGACTACTCATAATGTGTCATGTAACAACACTACAGGTATGCAAATCAAGGGTTCTGTGTCTCAGAGTCCACTTTTTGCTGACATAAAAGATAATTAGAAGATGCCTTGTCATTATTTTTGAATAAGTAGGTATTCTTTACAAGTAAGAGGTAGGTCTCTACTGTTCATGAATCCCTCAGGAAAGCAAGCAATGATCTGGAAAAAAACAACTGAAAGGTATTAAAAGAGCTGAACCGATCTCTAGAGGGTGCAATTACAGCGCATAACCCTCCACGTCCTGTGATAAAGTCTTATTTAAAAAAAAAAAAAAGAAAGAAAAAAGCCCCATTGAGACTTAAATCAGTGTAAGTACATTCTATACAAAATATAATTTGTATATTCTGGCCAGGTTTTTACTGATAAAACCTAATTAGTAACTTCATAAAAGAAAATGTGATTTTTATTTTGTTAACTATTAAAATGAACACTTTTTATTTCATTTACTACACAAGAAATCAAAACACACAAAAATGTAAACAAATTGTAAAGACCTCTATTGGTTTTGTTTCAAACTTTTATTGATTTTTTTTTTTTGGTGTGGATTTCATACCATGCAACTCAGTCCCACTCACCTCCTCAATCCCTTCCAACCACCCCCCAAATAGAAAAAAGAAAGAAAAATCTTGTCGTGGAAATTATAGTGTGTCACATTGAGTCACAAAGTATACCTTTTAGTTCATACATCTTTACTTGTAAATATTCACTGTCATGAGTCACTGGTCTTGTTCTAGGTCTCTGGCTTCTGCTACACTATCAACACTGAATCTTTACTGGGACTCCTCTTGGATATTCTGTTGCTGCCCGGTGTTGTGGAGATCCTGCAGCTTTGGATCTGCGGGATCAAATCATCTGTATTTGTGATGTGCTCATCTCAATAGTAAAAAGGCAAAATGATCCACAGAGCCTGGAGAGATGGTGCTGTAACTGAGAGTTCAAGCTGCTCTGGCAGAGAAACTGAGTCTGGGTTCCAGGACACATATCAGGCGGCTCCAGGGAATGCAACACCCTCTCTGGCTTCCAGTGACACACACAGGCACACACACATCCATGAAATTTTAAAAGAACCACACAAATCAGAGATGTAATGTCTCTGTCAGATTAAACGTCTCAAAGCTTGCTCAACTTGGAAATGAGACCTTCATATGGAAGAAGATGAACAAAACAGTCTGTTAAAGTTCTACCATGAAGTAACAAGCTCAACAGAAACAGCCCCACTTACAAGAACATCTATTCACAGGCACTGACTTCCCTATAGTGCAATGTGCCCTGGTCAGAAATGGCATCAGTATTTAAGTCACCAATCACAAATTATTAAGACAAGTTTCCCAACTGTAACAATTAACTATACAAGTTCACAAAGCAGACAGATATTCAGCCTTGGGGAAATTATCTGTTGTTCTGGAACTCAATGTTTCCATGTACCAAATGGAGAAGATGGGACCTGCCCCCTTGTATGTCTTCCCTGTTGAGTCAAGAAGGTGTTTATTGACATCCTCTAAGTGTCCTTCCCATTCTAACTAATATCAGCTCCATGTATAACTATATCTTTTTTTAATGCTGTGATAGAATGGTACCAAGCTGTAAATCCAGGAATCAGCAATACCCAGAATGCAGACATAAGCTGGACTGACTTGCACATGCTCAGCCTACATTAGGGCTGTTACTAGTGCTACTGATGCTTCTGGTGACCTCTAACTAGAAAACCCAACCATTTGACCTCCCTACTCACACGACTCAAGAGAATAAACAAGAAAAAGAACCTCCACAACTGAGAAAAATAGAAGGTGGTTCTTAAAGGGACCTGGGAAGGTCAGAAAATCATGGGTCTTTCATACAGTTCTAACAATGTCTATGAGCTTTACTAAAGTTTTAAGAAACCCTTTGTTCATGGCCTTCCTGGTATTTTTTTCCCCCAGGAAGAAATGCTGTCCATTCCCCCAGATTTGAGGCAGAAATCAAACAAATGGTAATAGATGTAGATTGTGGCTTCAAACTCCTTTAAAAGGGGCCCCAGCTACACCTTATCATGGATTCCCCTACTAAAAACAAAGCCTAAGCCAGGGAGTTCGAGGTACAATCCAGAGACCAATCCAAACAGCAGTACATGCCAGCCAAACCTGCAATAAAGAGAAGTAGCAGGAGGATGTACTGACAACCTCGCTCATACAAATCTACAAAGAGGGCAGCATTTGTCAGGAGACCACTCTTATGAGTCCAGTACTGGACCATGTGAGCATCTCAGTACTTGGCCACCTCTCAGCTGGGCCCTAAGAGGCAAACATGCTGCCTCGTAGGTGTTTTCTCTGATAAGCAAAGACTGATCTAGTTACTTCTGAGTGCTTAATACTTGTTTATTCAAGAGCTGGCTCATGTTTCTGAGTTTCACAGACACAGTTGTAGCAAGCTCTAAAAACTGTACAGCAGTAATTGTCTTATTTTATACATATATAGGATGGATGGGTGGGTGGTTAGATGAGTATCTCAGGCTTAAATTTTGAGACTGACTAAAATCTATAGTTTGTGTTGAAATTGTTGAAAAGTGAAAAAAGTCATATCTGTTAGCATTTGGTAAAAATGTTTACCCCCTAGTTTGACAACACTGATTTGATTTCCCAGAACCCACATGATGCTAACACACTACTTCTGAAAATTATCCTGACCTCTTTGCATCTCCTACACACTCACAAGCACCTGTACAGACAGGCAAGCAGACAGACACACACAAACACACAAAAAATTTTTCTCTGAATGTAATAACATAAATTTAATTGTTAAAACCTATAATGAAGAAAATAAAGAACATTCGTTAAACTACTTATTGATAAACTACAGACCAATAGTATGATAGTGGGAAGATGGAAATACTCAAGAATTTCTAAAAACCAGAATATCAAATAAAATACAGTAGATGGTCAGCAAGAAGGCTCAGGAAGTAAAGGCACTTGCTTCCCAGTCTGATGACCTAAATTCAATACCATGTTGGTAGAAAGAGAGAAGCAACTCCCACAAGCTGTCCTCTGACATCCATTTTCTTGCCATGACACATACACTCACACCTCAACAGAAAATAATTAAGTGTAAAAGCAGTTTTTAAAATAACACAATGCAAAAGAAGTCTACGAAGCTACATCAATGTCAGAGCAAAACAGATAATTAACAGAAAGCCAGTGTGTGTTTCCCATTCCTTTCTCCAAATAAATCAAAGATTTCATGTAATTTCCAGAAAAAAAAAAAAAAAAGAAGACTTAAACTTGTCTGGACTCTTGTCTGGAGGCAAAGTATCATACAGAGATTTGGACAACTAGATAAACAGCAGAGGAAGGGACATCACAGGCCAGCAAGTCTCTGAAGAAGCACTCACTACCTCTCTCACCTACCCATTTACCAACTATGGTTTCCTGCAAACCTCACTCCCGGTGAACTTCGTTCCTTGGTTTACGAATAGAAGAGTGTTCTAAGGGTGAGAACTTTGTGTGGTTTATACTTAAAGCCCCAGGACTTAGCATAATGTTGTGCTTCAAACAGAGTGTGAAAGGGCACCTGCTGGGTGAGGGAGAAGAGAACAGAAAAGAAGCAAGGAGGAAGCAAAGGACAACATGAGGATTCAAAGAGAGTTCCAGAGTCTTGGTACAAAGTACCCTGTCATGGTGAATTCGGACCTTTTTTAGTTTGTTTGTTTTTCTACCATATAAACAGAAACCTTTTCAGACTTAAAGCAAACCTTGTCCTTACACAGTCCTCAATACACAGAGACTGTGCATCTGCACATCCAAACAAATAAAAATACCCAACCAAAAGAACTGTGCATCAAGGCTGAGATGTATGAAGCTCCTTTGGTGGACTACTGGTCTAGCACACAGAGGACCTTGAGTTTGATCCCAAGCAGTGCTTCTCTTGAGTTTGATGCCCAGCATCACATCGACTGGGTGTCAGGCACATACCTGTAAACCCAAGACAGAGGCAAGAGAATTAAAACTCAAGAAAAACCTTGGCTAATAAGGCTGGGCTACATGAGCCCCATCTTGAAAAAGAAGAAGAAAGTTGAGGTGTCACTTCTCCTTACTATAAACAACATTTACAACTTACATGTGCTAGTATTAAAATCATATAGAACATATTCAAAGTGAACAGGTAATATGAGGAAGTTCTCATAATGAATTTTTCTCATCCACAATGTTTTATTGATATTAAAAAAAAAATGAATCACTCATTTAACAGAATAGTTTATATGCCCAGCACAGTAGGATGTTAAAGACACCAACATGTCCAGGTTAATAATAAAAACTAGCTATTACTAGAAAGATAGCTGTTGTTTGCTTTGGTTTGGGTTGTTAAGATACTGATTCTGTCTGCATATATTCCTGCAGGACAGAAGAGGACACCAGATCTCATTACAGATGGTTGTGAGCCACCATGTGGTTGCTGGGAATTGAACTCTGGAAGAATAGCCAGTGCTCCTAACCGCTGAGCCATCTCTCCAGATGGAGTTGCTACATTTTTAACACAGGTTATCAAATATTAAATCTCAAGTGTCTAAGACTCAAGCTATCCCTGAACTTCTGATCTTCCTGCCTCTGCCTCCAAATCCTGGGATATGGGGATACATCCTCCCACACATAGTTTATGTTATAGAAGGGATTGAATCCAGGGCTTCATGCATGCATGCCAGGAAAGTACTCTACCAACTGAGCTGTATTTCCAGCCAGGATATCAATTTTATTTCAAAGCAAAGAAATAAAAACAGAATTGTAAAAAGCATAAAAGAGATGGGAGGGGGGAGAAGGTAAAAACATTGGCGTTTCCTGGCCTGAAAAAAAATACAGATTGCATTAATGACTTCAAGTGCACAAAAGACTTTCATGAGGTAATCCTTAGTGTTTCCACAACTCTCCTTTCTGAGTGAGGCCTGTGTTTAGGCATTTCCTTCTATTGACTTCAGAGATGCCTTCCTGAAGTCAGAAGTGAATGCCAATATTTTGCTTGCTGATACATAAGCAAGGGCTTAGCATTCCTAAAACACACAAATACTGGTTTCCTCCTTCCGAGGCTTTAGCAGGCTGTCTGTAGGCATTTCTTTCCCACCCTATAATTTTTTTCTCTGCCTTTGTTAAAAACTATAAGCACATCTGCAAAAGACTAAACATTGACACTGTAAAAGACTGTCATTTCTTCCCTCCGGGTACTTGGCAGCCTGAGTGCAGAAGCCAGATTGCACCCAAAGCCTGTCACACAGGGTGTCAATTGTGTGGGCAGCCACTTAGCCATCCATACCTACCAGTCATGCACTCACAATGCCAGCTTTACTTAGCTCTACTCTGTGACTGCTGGGGAGAAAGCACAAGACAGCTGGGGGTTGGCAAAAGCATGGTGTTTGGTTTATAGGACAGGAACAGCATTGATAAAGTACTATGACCTCTAGGAATAGTCATTCATAAAAGATGAAATTGCAAAAATTTGTGGTGAAGCACCTTGCCAGTGTCTTGGCCATTACTATCCCAAATGTAGTTCCTCTGACTCCTCCTGCCACAGTACCCTCAGTGGTCTCACTCTTGTTCCTAAAGCTTATTATTTTTTTTTTAACATAAATGAGTGTTTTGCTTACCTAGATATCTGTGCACCATGTGTGCAGTGAACAAGAAGGCCTGAAAAGGGTGTGTCAGATACCCTAGAACTGGAATTACAAACAGTTGTCAGGCACTATTCAGGTGGCTAGGAATCAAACTTGGAATTTCTGGAAGAACAGCCAGTGTTCTTAACCACTGAGGTGTTTCTCCAGCCACCTGTGATCTCATTCTTAATGCTAAATAGCCGAAGTATGCATCCAAGTCAAAAACAAAGTTCTAACCATATTCTCAGGCCCCATTCTACACAGTGTATTCATCTATCAAAAGTAAAATTACTAATAACCAGGAGCACCTGAAAGACAGGGAGTAGAAGCCCAATGCAATTATCAACTGCCATCATCAGTATGTTACTCTTGGTGACATCCCAGTTCATCCCAGGGCAAATAACAGTAAAATCAGACTCATAATAATCAAACAAAAAGAGAAGCCACATGAAAAATCTTTACCTAAATGATAAAGAAAATTGTTTGGTAAGATCTTTCTCAGAATGTAAGCTCCATGTTTAATAAAAATATTGAGTTTGGGGAGGAGGTGACTTCTTTTCACTAAGCTATGCAAGAGAGACTTTGACAAGTAACCACAGGATGCCACCATGGTACATGCCATCTCTGCCTCAGGTACTTACCTAACCACTTACTTAACTGCTCTATTAGCTCCAAACCTCAGCCTGATGTCCCCCCAAACCACTTGATGTGACCTTATCACTTCACTTAACCCCCCTTTAATCCTACAGCTTAACAACTAATTGTCTTCAATCATCTCAGAGGAATATTGAAGAAGATCACTATTAATAGACCAGACCTTGCAAAGTTCATGCAAAATCCCTACACGGAACTATGTCCAGAGGGCCACAATGCTTTCCCTTGAAACAAAAAAGCTGGGGCTGAATAACCACATTTGAATTCGGACCCTAAAACTGACAGCTGTCCAAGGACCTCAGATAAGACATTTATCTCCTGAACCTCTGTTCTTTATCTGCACACTGATAAAGCATGCTGCCTTCCCCTCACTACAGTTTTGAGGGTCAGATGAGCAAATATATGCAGGAAAAGTTAAATGTTCCTGGCACAAAGCAGGCATGTGCAAAGGGACCTGACATTGACATGCAAAAGCTTTTGCAACTTCTCCCTGATGCCAGCAATGGCAGTGACCTAGAAAAGCCCACATAACCTCCCACCTGAAATCTTGCCAGCATCTCCTGATATTCCTGTCCAAGGCTCCTCCCAGCTCCACTTCTATCCTTTGTCTTGTCTTGAACTAATCTTGCAGACTTCATAGCCTTCACTAAATTCCTACTTTCTACTCAGCTGAAATCAAAAGCCTCAGAGATGGCAGCTCTGGCAGACTTCACTTCTTACATCCTCCAACTGTCTGGAGACATGTTTCATTCATCTCCACCCCTCACAGCTACAAGCATTTCCCACACAGCATTGAGGCCAGGATAGGGAAAGCCAGAAAGGACAAGCCTGCCTGACCTTCTGTAGCTTCCCCGTCCAGTTTAATTATCCATGTCAAGAGACGGGGGAAGAGAAAAAGGGGATTGTACACAGAACTGCACAATAGGCAGGTCTAGAACTGTCTCTCCAAAGGTCACTGAGAAAGATTATCACAACTGGGACAAGAGTAAACAGGTCACTGTCAGGCTGCCATAGAAAAATCAACTTGCAATCTGAAAAAGCCACAAAGACAAAGGTGTTTACCACCCGTTCACTGGCCTACAGGGCTGAGAGCTTGAGTTCTGCTTAACAGGCAGCTCTTCCGGAGCTGGTTAAAGCCAACTTGCCTCACCTTGTTTGTATGAGCTCCTCTAGGACAAATCTTTCTGGAACTTAAAGAGTATTTTTCATAAGTACCATATGGGGGGAAAAAAAAAAACCAGAATTGTCTGGATTCACTCTTTGTGTAATGATAAAGAAGACACCACACAGTTCTAAACACCCTGATACTTGGAAGGGCATTCAGTGACACCTACAACAAAACCCCACAGAAACCTAAGCTGTCATTAGCATTCCCATTCCATAAACAAGGAAATACTGGAAGGACTCATAACATTCTCGTAGCCAGAAGAGCAGAACCTAGTTCTCCTCTGACAAATTCTCCAGAGTCCCAAACGATCAATGAAAAAAAGAATTATCACGGAACCTCGCCAGAACTAGACAGCTTCTGGACTCCTTCTTTTCTTCTCCTCCATTGAGCAAAAGAAGCCTGGCAGACAACAATCCTAAACTCACTGCCATAGGTGGGAAATTTTCTGTGTTACACATATCCAGTTGCATCCAGACATGTCTATGATAGGGAGCCAGGTGAACTCAGCACCTCTTGTGTGCCAGGTATTTCACACAGCTATGGAAGTCATCCAACCTAAGTTGCCCAACTGTAGGGAAGCTACTGCCTTCCTAATTTATAATTATAAAAGCCTAGAGAGTCTAAGAGGGAAAGTAACTTGGCCCAAGTCATTCAGTAGAACCTGTATCTAAACTCTACATGTTTCTACATTCTGTTTATTCCAAGCAGCACAAAGATCTTCGTCAGAAAACTGAGCTTCCTTTGAGAAAAGAATGCTGAAGACATAACATTACAAGGTCATTTTATCACCTAAAATATAAACAGCAGAGACTCCAGATCCACATTTACCGACAATCTAAGGGTCCTCCTTTCCCATTCCGCTTAAGCTCCTTCAACTCCTTCCAAAAATGTCTAACAGTCTCTTATCTCCCTTCCCTCCAAGAAAGAACACCTTCCATCTAGAAGTTATATTTTTCCATAAGTGATCTGAAGGACAACTGGAGAGCAAGAGAACTCATGAAATTGACAGTTTTCCATTTTCTAAAAGATTAATCTACTCAAGAGTCAACCGCAGTGTCACGATTTCAAAACCATTCATTTTTAACCCAACAATTATCCCGATCAAAATAAGTCTCACACCAGACTCTGACCTTAAATACTAAGCACAAGAGGCATTGATTAAAAGCCTTAACATATCCTTTTATTGGCAAACACATTCAGAGGCAGTAATTCATGGCATCTGATTCAGAAATTAGATACAGAGCTAACTGCAGATTGATTAGTGCTCAGTATAAAGAAGAAAAAGACTAATACTGGTATTGTTCCCGGCTCAGAAAGTGACAGCCCTGGCTTATACAAACTCATGACAAGGTGCCCAGAGAGACACTAGTTCCCATCTGTACAACAGGAACCTGGCCAAACCAAAGCTGTGTTCTGATGAGTGCTACCTTCTCCCACTGGGAGAATGCACACCTCTATAGATAGCCAGGGCTGGTCCTAACATACTCAGTTCCCCAGCAGTCCACATTGATCACTCTTAATACAAAATAACACTTCAAGAAAAGAGCACCAGATCAGCTGAATTCAAAGGAAGGGTAGGATCCAGAGCAGCACATGGAGCACTGCCTGAGCTCTCTGAAAGTGTAATTTAGCAGCACAAGAAGGATTGGGATAAAATAAGGAAAAGGGCACCTAAAATGACTATAATGGTTAAAAAATATATAACTTTATTCAATATAGTTGGTCCTCTATACCCTCAGGCTCTGCAGCCAAGAATTCAATTGAACAAGGACTTAAAAAAAAAAAAAAAAAACCTCTACAAACAATAACTTGTGACTCCACTAAACACATACAGCCCATTTTTTTTATCTTTATTCCCTAAACAATACAGTGTAACAGCTACTCACATGCCATTTGGTATTGAGTACTGTAAGTAATCTAGAAATGATTTAAAGTATACCCAAAGCTGTGCACAGTTTACATAAAAACACCAGGCTGCATTGTGGAAAAAAAAAAAAAATGGGCATCGTTAGTTTACGGTATTCATTAAAGTGCAAAAGGTAACCTGAATCCAGTGCTCAAAGGGCACCGGAATGAGAGAAGAACTTTATGTAAATTTAATAATGCATCTGTTTCCTCTAGCTCCATAAGAAAAACAAAACAAACAAACAAACAAAAATTTTGACAAATGTCCGGACACAAAGAAGATTTTAAAAAAGACTGGGGTTAAGTTGAGAGTTATATCCACCCCTTGTGTTAGAGACAGGATTTGAACTAAGAAAATTTGGGTTTCAAACTGTTATAGCCTTAAACGTTGCACTGAATTTCCTATGAGCTGCTCTGGCAATGCATTTATAGGTGCAATCAACAGAACAACCTTTTGTGCATCGATTACTATATGACTGAATTAAGTTTATATGCTGAGAAACAATCCTGCAGGCTTTATCACTTAGGCCAGGGCTGGAAGCACACACTCAAAAATTCATCTTTTTCGCCCAGCCTCTTTCATGACTCCAGACACCCTCTTCTGAACTATATGGACCTCTGTAATCTCTAAGTGATTTTTGGACAAGAAAAAAAGAATCTCTCTCTATATATAAAACAACCATTTTTTGTAGTGTCCAGTGAAATAATGCTCATGGGATGATCTGGCTCCTTAGCATCCTATCAGCCTTCTCACAAAGTCAGATCTTAGGTAAGAAATCCAAAGCCCCCAACCTTTCACAGCATTTCTTTGCCCCATTTCCTAACACGTTCTCTATACAAAAGAAACTGTTCAACCTCCATTATTTCCAACAACGTCAGCAGGGCTTAAATCTCATCAGCTTCAGAATGGGAGGGAGGGGGCGCAATGGAGTGCTCAAAGATTGTCCTAATCTATCCAAACCATATGAGGTTTCCCAGGATTCCTAGTGAATCTATCCCTGGGATCTACATTCTAGCTATTTCTCAAGCTGTCTGTTCCACCAGCCCCTGCAGCCCAATTCACGGAATCAAATGCAGCTCCCTTTCCCCCTATAGTTCTCCTGCCTCCTCCTTTCCTGCCTGCAATGCCAGGGTGGTTTTTAAAACAAATGAGAATGGCACTCAAGAGGGAAAATGAATTCACTTAGCTCTGTGCTACTCTCTCCCTTGCTGTTATTTATTTTTGTGTATTTCACTAGAAGCAACATTTGTCAACATGGCAGCAGAGAAGCCGCAAGCTAGAGAAAACTGGTTTTTTTTTTTTTTCTTTTTTTGATTTTGTATAAAACAAATAACTTAAGCAGTACAGGAACAGTTTTGAATAAAGCTGCCATATGAAAGGCCAAAAAGTGCAAACTAGTGAGCTCCTGCATTATCTGCAGCAGCTGTTTGAGCACCCAAAGAAACATATGTGATGGAGTGGAGAAAGTTCAGATGGTATTCATGTACAGGAACAGTTGAACTGCAACCACATGGTCCAGCTACAGTCAAAGCAATAGAGTCCACAGCTAACAAGAAAGAAATAGAAGGCAAGAACTAGAAGATGTCACAAGCTGAGAATATGCATGTAACTAATGGGACATATTCATTTATAAGACGATAAAAACATCCTAAAATTGATCATAGTGATATTTGCCCAATTACATCGATATCCTAAAAGCCACAGAAGTCTTCAATTAAGTCTAAAATTAAGAATTTTAAAGGATTTAAGGATGAGAGGAAAGTCATAGAAATATGTTCTTTAAATAAAAAATATATACTGAAGTTCTATTAATTGGCATTTGTCCATTTATTTTGGGGAAAGTGTCTCTCTATGGAGCCCAGGCTAGCCTGGAACTGTGAAACCTAGGCTAGTCTTGAACTTATGACAATCCTCCTGCCTCATTTGGAGGAAGGAAATAATCATACAAGCAGAAAAGCAGAAGACAAGTTTCAGGAAGACAGAGACTGGTTTTCCATTCTATAATCAAAGCCAAGAGATGAGCCATGCACCTAACACCTTGCTATAACAGTGTTCAACAATTGAGTCACTGAGAAGCCTGAATGGCCTAGAAAAGACAGGAAATGTCATTTAAAATTGACGTGAAATGAAAATGTTATACTAAAACTCATGATTCTGTACAATACCTAAAAACAATTTCTTTAAAGTTCATGCATAGACTGGTCATTGCTTTTATTGTTTTATTACCAGTAACATTGCTGGCAAGACATCTTCTAAACCCATACAGAACACTCAAAATCCCATTTATTCTTAAGAAATAGCATGCACCACACAAACTGCAAGATTACTTTTTCTAAGCCCACACAAATATTACTTCTTCCTCGGAATGTAATTTCTAATTTACAGCTCCAAAATATAATCTATATTGGAATTTGCATAAAACTCAACAGACCTGCAGCAAGATATTAAATTTTGAATTTGCATGCAAGAATGGTCATGTAATATTAGTCTAGCCGAGGAGATCGTGTCTGTAAACTTGAGAGCTTGTGGATGTAATGAGAAGAAAAATTGTACACTCCAATGAAAGCAAGTTGATTAAAATGCTCGGGTACAGTCATAACAACAGTGCAGAGGGGCAAAGTACACTTCAGATTTCATAGACTAAGTTCTGATAACATAAGAATCATTGCCCTTGAGTCAGGCAATGGGACATCCTGAATCTACTCCATGTGTAAACAAGACAGCAAGTCAGGGTAAAAGAGTTTAAAGGCACCTATCTGGCCCTACATGCCCAGAAGAGACTTCTGAATGTAAGAGACAATTTAGGCAGTGTTTTATATCATCTTGGATGGTTATCACAAGCTGTAGAGTCTAGCATATACACTATGAGTTCTTTGTACTCTCAACCACTAACTAGCAGAGTAGAATGTCCAACTATGGGTTCTATAGCAACAGGAACTAAGAAAAGATATATGAAAACCAGACTTCAGTGAATCAAGACTTTGTCCTCAAGAAACAATCAAGACCAGAAACTTTATAAAATACTGTTTAAAAATATAGGAAAAAGACAGGGCTGGAGAGATGGCTCAGCGGTTAAGAGCACTGTCTACTCTTCCAGAAGACCAGGGTTCGATTCCCAGCACCCACATGGCAGCTAACAACTGTCTGTAGTTCCAGGCAAACACCAAGGCAAATAAGTAAATAAATAAAGTTAAAAAGAAATAAAACTGTGTTCTTGAGTTAGTCAATTATGAAAAAAAAATATATAGGAAAAAGGCTAAAAGATGACTTTTTGAATTCTCTGAGAACCTGTTTATATTGTTTACTATGACTTCTTTGTAAAAATTCTAAGCAATAAATTATTTCAAAAAGAATTCTAGAGCCAGATGCGGCAGCTCAAGCCTGTAATACCAGCTTCATTCAGTAAACTGAGGCTAAGACTATCATGAATCTGAGCCAGCCTGGACAACACAGCAATTATCAAGCCAACTAGGTATACATGGTGAGTCCTTCTCTCAAAAACAAATCACAGGGCTGACAGATGACTCAATGGTTAATAGCATATACTGATCTTATAGAAGACTCAGTTTCCAGTACCTACTTCAGTTAGCTCACAACAACCCTCAACTCCAGCTACAAGGAGTCCAACAACCTCTCTGGCCTCCTCCAGCACCTGCACATACCCACATACCAGTCTGTGTCTGTCTATCTCTCTGCCTCCTAGTCTCTCTCTCTAAAAAAATTAAAAAGAATCATAAAAACACCAGAATCCTGGTGCAATAAAAGTTTGAGGCCAGTCTGACCTACACAACAAATTCCAGGCCAGCCAGGATTACAAAGTGAGGCCGTCTTAATGAAATGTGCGTACGCACACACACTAACAGCGAAAGCTCAGCAGTTAAGAGTACTTGCTGCTCTTCCATAATAACTAAGCTCAGTTCATAGTACCCAAGTCAAACAGCACACAGACAGCTGTAACTCCATCTCCCCAGAAATTCCAATATCCTCTTCTGTATTCCACAGCCATTTGCTTTCATGTGCATATTTATACATACACACAGAATTAAAAATAGAATCTTTTAAAAATGCAAATAGCTAGAACTGAAGAAACATTGGTAACACTGTATATAGGTGTCGTAACAGTGGCTCATAGGTTGTAAATAATTACACTTAACCACCTACTACAGGAGTCAAATATGTTAACTCCCTAACCCTAACCTGACAACCACTCTCTGACACAATAAATATGGTTACTCTTGTATACTGAAGAAACTGAGTCTTAGGTAAAGCAGCTTTCCTAATATATCCATTAACTAGGAAGCAGGAAAGCTCATATTTGACTTAGTATTTTGTCTGCCATCAAAATCAATGTCAGTGAAATCACAGGTTCAAGAATAACAGACAAATGCAATGAGAGTTCAGGCATTCCAAACCAAGACAGAAGCGCTCTCTCTCTCTGTCTCTCTCTGTCTCTCTGTCTCTCTCGCCTTTCAAATATTAGAATGTAGCAAGCACAGTTATCTACTAAATTAGTATACCAATGAAATGTTCAGGGTTTCAGGTATGAATTCAGGTAATAGGCACAACAATATTCAGAAAGAAAAAAAGTGCTTTGCCTAGAACTGCATAACTAGCTAAATTATCTTCATAGACAATATACCAAATAGAAATATTTTTAATAAACAAACAAAAAATACATTTACTAATAACAAAAATGAACTAGAACAGATTTTAAAGAATATAATCCAGGATAAACATCAAGCTTGAAGAGAAGTTTGAGAGTCAAAAGACAAGCTTGACTAAAGAACCTCACAAACAGGTAACTATAATGTTTAAAAAAGGCATAACATGTCTAACCTAGCCAAAGACCCAGTTTATAAAGAAGAACCTACAACCACCACTTTACTAAAACAGCACAATCCCTAACTACAATCTAAATATTAGTCCTTAAATCCACAAATAGTAGTCCTCACTCCTCAGCAAGAACACTTCCCTGCAACAGATGGAGAGCAGTCATTACAGAAAACCAAAGCCAGTCCAAATGCAGTAAAGTATAGTCTATTGCTACATCTACAGAACAACTCCTGCACCTAGGCTCTGAGAACACTGAAGAAGAGAGGGTGAAAAGATTAGGAGCAAGAGGGTCAGGGAGTTAATGTTCTAGTAATGTCAGACTCGACACCCATCAAGTCTTACCAGACATGACTGCCTAAACACTAGCTGAACAAAGACAGAAACAACAGTCATGTCAAAGTGAATGCAGGAAAGATCATAAGGCCTCAACAATACACAAAGAACTACAGGCAACTAAGAAATTCTGAGAGCAGGAGAAACAGTTTTATCCATGAAGAAGCACATGGACGGGCTACCCAGTACTAAATCGTCAGCCCTGAAAACGTACATATAAGTAATATACAGACTGAACAGGTTATATTTAGGAATATATATGTATCTGTGTGTCTATATATATATATATAGACACACACATATGCACAAGTAATAACTATTATTGAAAAAGAAGCTATAAATTTAAAAGAGAGTAAGGAAGAACGTATTCCCGGGAGGTCTTGGGGGGAAAAAAGGAAGGGGAGATGATATAATCATAAAAAGGAAAAAAGAAAATAAAAAAATAAATACTGAGTTGAGTTTAGGTTCAGAGTAGAGATGATGGTGTGATCTGTTCTAGGGTGGTCATTTGTTTTGTTCAAGTAAGTTTTACGGTAGGGATTAATTTGAGGCTTAAAGTATTATATAAAGTTTCAATTAGTGAAAGAGAATGGCATACATCTTTAAAATTAAATCAAAGTTGGGGTTCCGAGTAAGTACTAACTAGAGACAAAACGGTGGTGCTTAGATTCCAAGCCTATTGATAAAGCACCATTGATAAAGCAACATGATCCACTGGGCATGGTTAATTCTTAGGGTATTACATATACTCCCTTAGGAAGTAAGTCTTCAAAGCACATAAACTTAAGACTGAAGTGCTCAAGAATCAATATGATAAGCAACTGTCACCTCTACCCACTGTCTTCCTCCATTGTCCTCTGCAAAGAAAACCTCTCTCAGGAGGCTGACAGTGATAAGACAGTAAGCATAACTTTTAAAGCTACAACCACACACAGACACACACATACCCAGCCTGTGATCAATTTTAATTCTGCCTGTGTGGAAGCCTTTTATGCACAGACACACTTGGACTCTGCACACTGAAATCTTACTGAAAGATGTTTTTTATATAAGTGTGTCTTTCTCAAGAATTTTTTAATTATGTTTTACAATTTTGTCTTTTCTTTCATCTGCCTGATGCTTCAACCATGGTGTCTCAGAAAATTAAATAAAGATAAGCTCTTGTCAATCAGAGCTGGCATCTCTCTCCGCCCCAGTCCCACCACCCGCCTCTTCTAGTTACCAGTTCCAAATGCTGCCAATCAAAAAAAATTCTAGCATATCAGTTGTCATTCAATCCTGTCTAAATGATGCTGGTCAGACTTCATTAGGAACTGTGTTCTCATCAAAAGCTATAGGGGATCATGTCCACAGACTACAGAAGCAGCAGCTGGTCTCCTATAGCTAATATCAGGCACAATTCCCATTTCTAAAAGCCGTAAGGAGAGTTAGCTGTACCCACCCAGAATCAAAAACACAGAAAGTCACATTCCCAGTGTATTTCATGCTACTATGAACTATATGTCTCTGCGGACTCTGCCCTCAATTCGCCCACCCACTAAAGATAGTCCTGGGCTGTTTATTAAGTCTTTTTATGCAGGATGACAACTGGGAGTTTAGCATACTCTCTTTCATTAGTTGGTTAAGCCACCAGGGACTGGAGCCAAGCTGCTTATTTGTTTTTGATCCTCCAACAATCAGGCCCAAACCCTCTTCTAACAGTGTACACAGGCTTATGCATACACACCACGGTTCTACACACTACTAGCATCTACAACACTCAAGTCATGTATATCAAAGATTTCTAGAAGAGCACAAATGTGATCTTTAAATTCTTTAAATCTCAATAACCTCATCTCAAAGGCCTGTTTTCAACTTTGTTAAACCAGAAATATTAGCAGCACTTGTTTACATCAGGTGAATAAACACTAAATAATAATAATAATAATAATAATAATAATAATAATAATAGCAATAAAAACCAAGGGCCAGAGTTTAAACAGTTAGCTTGTGGCAAGAGTAGAATTTGGTTTAGTTGCTTTCTCTTATCTTGCAAAACTCCTTAGTACATAGTTGGATTATTTCATCTGCCACCAAGAAGAGCATAAAAAGTTCTATACCCAAGAACCACCATGCCAGTCTTGCCCATCAATTTCAGATGTGTGTCACCACATGAGGAACCTGAACGCATCAACATGCAGGTGTGAATGACTCAGAGGTGGGCCATTCACATCATAAGAGGCATTTCCCGGGGTTCAGAGTGAATCAGAAGTTCAGTTATTAGTAACAGAAGTGGTTATTTAAATGTATGATTTCATCCTAATTAAAGCTAATGGGAGAGAGAATTTGCATTTAGCTGCCTAGTAAATAGCTCTGCCATTTCTCTTTTAGTATCGGAAAGATATTAACAAGGTAGGGTTTTTCAAGGCAGGAAAGGAGGGAGATCAAAATGGTGGGTTGCTGTTCCCAGACTCCTAAAGGTCGGTTTCATACCATAATCCTTTCACTTAGCGAATTTTAACAACCTCCATCCACCCCACCTAGGCTAGAATCTAAGGAAACATTTCCTCTTAGAAAGCGTCCAGTACACCTAAGAAAACTACCCAGGGATACGAGAGAACATCCTGAATGCACATTAATAACTGTGGGATAGCTGATTAGAAGAATGCAAAATAAGAAGCCATTAATAGCAGCCCTCATCTCCCTCCTCTACACTGATTACCAAAAGAACAGCGGCAGCTGAATCACAACTAAGTCCTATTCACAAGGGACCCCAGGCAACAAAGAGGAAAACCATTACAATGGTGCTTCTCAGGAGGAAGCTGCTTTAAATCATTTTGATTCAGGCGTCAATCATGCCTGCCACAAACCAGTAAGCAGGTTTAACGCAAGCAAGGATTCCTTTCCTTCCTTCCCTCCTAGCACACTCAATTACCCCACCTACTAAACTGCCACTTCCATGGACTCTAGAGGAACCCATCTGGGCCCAAATATATGCATCACCAGCTTCGATGTTTACCCTGAGAGCACAAGCAACAGCAGTCTGGAGAAAAGTTGCTGGCCACCAGGCTGCCAGCTTCTGCTTTTAAGTGGAAATCCTGGCTAACCTATAAATTGATGGAATGCTTTTGTAGGTGCCTCAGTTTCCATCAGAATAGCAGTCCCTTGGGGTTATAAAGCATCATATTCATATAGAAAGAGCACCAAATACAAGCAAAGTGTTCCCTGCTTAGGAACATGCATGTACAGGGACACTCAACTGCTGCATTGGCATGTAAGAAGTGAACAAGACATGAAAAAGAGGGAAGAGAGGGGGCTGGAGAGATGGCTCAGCGGTTAAGAGCACCGTCTGCTCTTACAGAGGACCCGGGTTCAATTCCCAGCACATGGCAGCTCACAATTGTCTGTAGTTCCAGTTCCCAGTTCCCAGTTCCAGGCAAACACCAAGGCAAATAAATAAATAAAACTTAAAAAAACAAAGAAAAAAAAGAAAAAGAAGGAAGAGGATGGAAAGAAAAAGAACTAGGACCAGTGGATGATGTGTATGATACACACACACACACACACACACACACACACACACAAACCTGGAGCTAAGAAGATGGTGCGGTGGGTAAAGTGTTTGCTGCTCAAGCATGAAGACCTGAATTTCAGTTATTACCTAAAAATCTTTTCATGGTAGTATGCATCTGTAACTCCAGAGACAGAGTGGGTACATGGATTCATTCATTGGCCAGCCAGTCAAGCTGAAAAGCCAAACTCCTGGTTCAATAAAGCAATCCTGTCTCAAACAATAAGGTGAGGAGCCAGAGAGGTAGATATTGAACAACAACCTCATTTTCACACAGACCACCAAGTGCAGCCTGATGCAAGCATACGGCACACTCGCCCGCAACTATGTATATGTAAGGAACTTTATTCCACCTTCAATCCACAGTACAGTTTATTCTTCTGTCTTGGAACTTCAAGAATAGAAATTGAGTTTCCGGGGGCTGGAGGGATGGCTCAGTGGTTGAGAGCGCTGTCTGCTCTTCCAGAGGACCCGGGTTTGATTCCCAGCACCCACATGGCAGCTAACAACTGTCTGTAGTTCCAGTTCCGGGCAAACACCAAGGCAAATAAATAAATAAAGTTTTTTAAAAAAAAAAAAAAAAAAAAAAGAAATTGAGTTTCCTCAGTCTTAATTCTTTTAGATTGATAAAGGATCTGTGGATTCCCCCAAGTCAAAAGGAAATTGCTCAGGGGGAAAAAAAACAAAAACAAAAACAAAAAAACCTATGTTCCAATTTTGCTTTGAAAGAATATATTAATATTTTCTCTGGGTATAATTAGTAATGTGCTGTCAATAAGGAGTGTAGCTATTGACATTACCTGTTGCAATTTAATTTTAAATATCAATAGTTGTTTTGAGTTTATTGTAATAAGGCTTTCATTCATGCAAGCAAGCATACAAAGACAACAAGATCAAGCCACTATGTTGAAAAGATCTAAGGCCTCTGCATGAAGGCCTCTCTTACAAATGCCCTATGGGGTCTGTGATGGCTATGAGCACAGCAGCCTTTCTCTCCCAGAAACAGGATGAGGATCTAAGAGTCATATTACTGTCAATCACCTTCTCAAGTAAAGTCCACTGTTTCTAGGGAGACATGGGTATGAAGCATGAGCCAGAGCTCAGAAACAATCAAACTTGGGCAAGAATGCTGGGTTAAGCAGGAGACACTTTCAGAGTATATACATGGTGACCCTACCTGGCTTCTACTAGCCAAGTGGCCTTGAGCAATATATTTCACATCTCTCTGCTACAATTAATTCATCTACACTATTAGAAGGACTATGTTTTCTAAAAACTTTTTAAAGATTGTGTGTGTGCACGCATGTGTGTGTGTGCGTGTGCGTGTGTACACATAAGTTCAGTTATCTGAGCACACCACAAGAGGACACTCAATCCTCAAAAACTGAAGTTACAAGTGATTGTAAACTGCCCTAGGTGAGTGCTGGTCGTCTGCAAGAGCACCATAAGCTTTAACCTCTGAGCAATCTTTCCAGCCTCATTACTGGGTTAACTATAAGAATGCCCTAAACAGGAATATGTAAGTACTTGATGCAATCCTCTAACTTTAATAACCACTCAATAAGTGGTTCCTGCTGTCATTCCAAAGTTAAATGGCAAAAAGAAAAGGAAAAAACCTCACGTCTTTACACAATTGTGCAATGTCAGCAATTCAAGTATTGTTAGTGTTGACTTACCCCATGGAGAAGCTGAGGAGAAACAGAATTTGAAACAAAGTAGAAAATGTGTTTCTCTTGTCTGAGGAGCAGTTGGATTAAGGTATGAAGCATATAACTAATGCTATCAGATCATCTCCTTTTCCACTTCCCCAGTGCTAGGTAAGAAACACAAGGCCTTGTACATGCTAGGCAAGCATCTACCAACTGAGTTCTATCACCAGCCACAGCAATCTGGATTTTTGCATGACAGTTTTTTCAATATTGTGAAGTATCTCTGAATAGTAAACAAATAGAACATAATGAACCACACCTACAGATGGATGTGACCCTGGTAGTTTAACTTTGGGATATCGCCCATCCAAAGCAAGCATCAAGATCTCTTAGGGGGAAAAAAAAAATCCATCGGGTATTTTCATCTACTGGCCAGAGTCAGAGTGTTCTCAAAAGCACATGACAAGATGCTGCAGCAGGTACCTCCTTGCTGACTGTTTTTGCGAACTGAGTAGCAAAGCACATGATTGATGAGCTGCAAAGGTGATGTGAAATGCTAATCAGCTTTAAACTGACACTGGGTAACACAGGCAAATTGATATCTCCTCTCAAGTAATCCAAACACTTTTCATGCAGAATAGCAGGGAGGGATAAAGACGAAGCAATAACATTTCAGAGGCTTCACAAAATACCCCATTAATCTGAGCCATAAACCTACAGCAAATTCTCACTTCTCTCTTAAGAACAGGAACACAGCACCACATTGAAAATGCCATGGGAAGTGTCCAGGTCAAAACAAATCGGCCAACAGGTTTACCAGTGTACTAAGGAGTTTGGCAATTCTGAGATGAGCTGCTTTACCTTGGTCTCCTCACTCCAAGTCTGGATCTAGAAGGAGGGAAAATGACTCATGCAGCACAAATAAGCCTCATATAGAAAGGGTCAAAATAGATCGTTAGATAGATGACTAGATAGAAGATTTCTTCCTGAAACTGGGTGGCCACAGAGTTCATAAAGCACCACCTTAAGCATATGCATTCTTCAACGAGAACAACAAACCCATCATCAGTTCTACAAACACCAATCTGAGTATAGCATTAATGACATGTGTCAGCATACAGCAAAGAGCATTAATGTCAGATCATGTTCTATGCTCTAGGAACACAACACTAACACCAGGCATGTCCTCAGAACCAGGCGTGCAACACCAAAGAAAACAAAGATCCCTTCCATGCTGGGATTTAAGAATAAGTTCCTGACCCAGTGTTTTACACAGACTAGATTAGAAGGAGCTCAGAAGTTTCTCTTAGTGATGAATGAACTATCTCTTCCACTGTTTTCATTCAACAAACATTCACTGGGTCCCAGCTTCCTGGCCAGTACCTTACACTGGCTGCCAAACATCATTCCAAGAGTCCTCTCCACATAACCATACTTCATGGTGTTTGTGACTTCCCCTCCCCATCCCACCAGCTCTTTGAGCCCTGGCCCTCGGCAGAAAAGAAAAACCTAAAAGCTTTTGGAAAGGAAAAGAGCTTAACCTGTTCATGTTTTTCCAACTACTTACACCCAATGAGCATCTTTCTTTTGTTATGAACTGACAGTCTTAAGACCATAAAATTATTACCAAAGCAGAGAGCTCATGATGCCAGCTATACCACTCCCACTGTTACACCTACATACGTTCAGATCCCACATTGTCTATTCACATTCCCAACTCTATTCTGTAAAGTCAGAAGAATTGTGATCCATCCACAGGGCAACTCTGCCACCTTCTGAGGAGAAGAAAGGGCTCTTCCCTTCATACAATCAAGTTTGGCATCCAGCTTCCTCATTCACCAAGAGAGATTACAGGTCACTGGTTGGTCATTCAGGTGTCTTCATTCTTCTATTACTGATCCAAAAGCTATGCCATGAAGTGTATTTGAGTAGTTCTGCTATCTTATATGATGGGGACATGAAAAGATAATGCCTCAGGCTAGAGCACTGACTGTTCTTCCGGAGGACCTGAGTTCGATTCCCAGCATCCACATGGCAGCTAACAACTGTCTGTCATTCCCAAGATCTGACACCCTTACACCTTACATGCAGGCAAAACACCAATTCACATTATACATAAAGTCACACTGGATCAGAGATGTCATGCATGAAAACAACTTTTGATCTACAAATCATCTAAGTTACTTAACTATAATGTTTAGAAGGTGCCATAGACTGGTCTAAATCTCAAGTGTGCTTGACCCTAGGAACCAGATTCCAGGAGAGATGGCTCAGAGGGTAAGAGCATATGGTGGCTCACAACGATCTATGATGACATCTCTTGTGTATACGGTATGCATAATATATAAAAAAATCTTTAAAAAAAAAAAAAAAAAAAGAGCCAGATTCCTGTGACCTAACTCTGATCTATTGAATAAGGATTCCCTGGGGAAAATGGCAAGATGCCTGTTTTGTTGACGCATGCTTCTAATACATCTTAATTAAGAACATAAATATTTCATCATAGAAATGTCTATGAAATCAATAAACTCAAAAACAGAAAAATAAATTGAAACTTTAATAAGAGGAAACTATGTGTGAATTATTCCTTTTCATTAGATTGTTAGTTTTTACTTCTTTAAACCTTCCCCTAAACCATTATGGCCCCAAGAAATACTAATAAAAATTAATACAGGACACTGTATACTCCCAGACTAGAACTATAAGGGAGCTTACTATGTCAGAAACAGACTCTCAATTCAGAAGACTTCAGTTTATATAAACATTATGTTTTTAGTGCCCTTAAAACGGGACTGACCATCTGTACCACAGAAATGAATCCTGGAATAAATTAAATTAATTAAGTGTCCTCATAGGCAGCTGATACTCTTGAGATTGGGGGGGGGAGGGGAGAAGCTCCTATCTTGTACTTCAGAAAGCTAAGTACCTACCACTTAAGGGAAAGTCCCAATAGGAAAGTGCTCAGATATTTCAGGTTAAAAACTGATAAATGACAGACAGACAGACAGACAGACAGACAGACAGACTAGAAAGGGGGCAGAAAGTGAGTAGGAGGATATAGACATATACAGAGTAGGTGGGTAGGTAGGGAAGGGATGGACATACAGACAGATAGGAGGGTGAAAGGCAGGATGGATGAATTAAAACCCTCTGTGACATAGTAATAGAATGTGCTCCAGCCCTTCATCTTGCCCTTGTATTATCAATGATGATTCAAAATCCACTGAGAAAACAAAACATCTATTTATCTTAACCATATATTTATTTTTAAAAGTAGTAACAGTACTTCCCTAAGCACTCAAAAAAAAAAAAAAAGAATTTTCTTTACATAAAGGAAAAAAATGAGAAGAACAGGAGTTATTACTGGCACTTGAATCTACAACATCAGAAAAAAAAAAAAAAAAAAAACGGCAGTCCTTCAAACTCCATGTATAGAGGAGCTCTTAACGTGAAGCTGAAAATGAGAAATTAATTTCCAAGTCTCTTGTCTAAGAGACAGCTTTTAAAAAGGTATTAACCTACATTTGGAGATTAATGCAAACACAGCCATCTTATTTTAGTGGGTACAATCCAACTTTTATTAAGACAAAGACAGATTCAGAGTAATTAAGAGCTTGTCCAATACCCAGAGTTTTATGACTCTAAATATTAGCGAAGCTGGCATTCTTACCAGCTGCTCCTCAGAGCTACAGCATTATAAATCCTCAGTGGTAATGAAACACCAGCTAAGAAGAGGTTGAATAAGTCTCATTTAAAAACCAGCCTTCCCATGGAGAACTACACTAACTTTAAAATAATGCATAGCCCCTCTTAGAACATTAATAGCACTGGAGAAAGGTGAGCCTTTTGAGATTTGTTATTAAGGAATCCCAAAGAAGATAAACAAACCCCAGGAAGGGTTTTAACGAGGTTGAACGTTGAGAGGCTCCCTGTGCCAAAGTCCAGGAATTCCTTGTTGATTTGAGCATGAAAAGGACAGTAAACCCACACTGTCCCACACTGTGCTAGCAGTAGCTCACCTGTGAGACATATCTTCACTGCAACAAAGCCACCAATACTGTAAACACACAGTCACACACACTTCAAAGAGTTACCAAATTTTTTATTTAAAGTATCTCAATGAATATTCTCTTCTGCTACACAAGTACATTTTTAGTTTGGTGTTCTGCTTTGCTCTATTTTTCTAAGAGACTGTGGCAACAGCCTGGTCTTCAATTCCTGATTCCCCTAATTCAACCCTCCCATCCTCCTGCCTGGACCTCCAGAATGCTAAAATGGAAAATCTATAGAGCTAAGACACCTAACCCAGTAGGTACTGTTAAAAGTTTTGACCTTGACTGTTCCATTCTCATAGATTAGTAAACAGCACCTTCAAACATCTCAGCCACCAGGCTGAAAGGACATTCTCTAGGTATCACCAAAATACTGACAACTTGTCATCACTTTTCTAGGCTTCGTAAAATCAAAAAGCCTCACACAGATCTCTTCTGTACTTAAAGGCCACCAGGGAATTAGTCACAGACTGACTATATTAACAACTGAAAAGAAGTCTCCTCTCTGATGTCTCATTGAATTTGCTGCCCACTGAAATGCCAAGGTCTGGCTATCAACAGCCATCACTGAAAAGAAGTCTTTCCTATCTGCCCAGGGTGTCATGTTCTCCAGTCCCCTGCCTGGACCACAGCCACTTCCCTACATCCTAAAGGCATGAACAGATAAGACACAGAAAAGTAGTAAAAGAAAAAAAAAAAGAGCACATCACAAAAGCCACTAACAATAGAAACCAAGCTGACAAAACCACAGGCTCTGTTCTCAGCAGACACACAACAGTAGAAAGCCATAATGGAAAAACTGGTACTTGCCATTCTCTGTCTACAGCCACACAGCCCTCTGAGAAACAATGTACTCTCCCCTAAAGCACAAACTTGCAAAATAACGACTATGCCAGCTAGAAGAAAATAACAGATGCATCACACTTTTTGACTATTCAAAGATAATATCAGGATACAATAAATTTTCTTTTAGTGGATTAAAAAAGACACCAAAGTGAACAAAGTGATTTTTATTTTAAAAAAAAAAAAATTCGCTTTTATTCTCAATAATGTCATTTTCTTTATTCCAAGAGAAAAAGGGTGTTCTTGACCATTACCACTCATGAAATCAAAGTGGAAAGAAAACAAAATTGAAGGGCCTGAGAGGCAGCTCAGTCAGATTCAGAAGTCGATTTAGAATTCCATTTAGATAAGAAGGTATGTGACAAGTGTTCCACAGATACCTAAAAGTCAAAAAATCTCAAGGCACTGAATATAAAGCCCATGAAACATTTAAAACTCTATCTGTATAAAGCACTCAGATACACAGATGAGAAATAGCAAATGAAAAGGCTCTGCGGAGCATAAACGCTATACAAATGTTAGCTGTTAATAAAAATAACAACAGCTACTGCTAGCCTGGCATTTGCCATGGGTCAGGTGGCGTGTTGATCATGTCACATACATCTCCTTGTTGAACTGAGCCACTCAGCGGTGTCACCTCCATTTATAACTAAGAAAATGAAGCTCAAGGAGGTTAAATTACTCCACCAAGGCCATCCAAGTGACAGCACTGATTTAATCAAGTCTTTCTGTGGAATACTAAGTTTTGAAACCACTATGGGCAAGGCCAGTGTTTGTTCTTCCTACCATCATGAGTATTCTGCCTGAAGGCCTTACCAAGTAATCAGATCTGGCTTTGACACTGTATTTCTGATGGGTATTTGAGACTTACAGACATTTTCCAAGCCCAAATCTCCAATGTCTACAGATGACACTGTCATGTTAGTTTCAGAAAACTGAAACAATCTCATGTGGTCTGAAGCTACAGACAACCCCATTCCCCAACTAATAGAATAAACACACTAACAATCAAAGCTTACAGCTATTTGGTATGTTAAACAACTCAGAGGTTCTTAAATGGTGCATAGGGAAAGGCTTACAAACATTTAAGAATTTTTTCTCTGTATATTAGTCATTCTCATTTCAGCTTTATAAATGAGTAAACAGAGATTTGGACATATTGCAAGAAGCTGAGATAAGAATTCTTACTATCTCCATGCCTTTCCCAAGACTTAGGAACAACAGGAGTTCATGACTTAACCCAGCTTACTTTTGTGAAAGCCTTAGTTGCCTGGGGGATGCTTAAATCCTACCTATTGCTTACAAGGACTAATAGCAAAGGACGATTCCATCCAAAGAACCAAGGGCATAGATGAGGGTTACTGACAGAAGTATGGGTGACCCCAAAGCAACCTCACTACCACAGAGTCTGACCGCAGACTAGATGACAACTTCCCTACAACTGTCCACCATTCAGTTAACGTTCTACAGACAATATAGTCAAGCACCTCTCGACACTATGTGGGCGGCATGAAAGTAAGGCAGAATTTCTTAAAGATGACCAAATGGACAGGAGAATGAGCTGGAGATCAGGTAATGATCCATTGGCCTTCCCTAGTGCCCTCCTATGAGGAAATTTCAACAGTCAACATGCCAAATCTTGAGGAATGCTAACAAGTAGCCACAGCTGCTGTGATACAGATGACCGCTCTGTTGCTCAGCAGACAGGCTATACCATACTTTCTTCACACAGAAAATGATAAAGTGGGCATACATATTAACAAGCATTCAGATGAATCTGATTTCTCTTTACAAAACTAAAATAGCAGAGTAAAAAACAAAAGGATGCTGGGTTTCTGAGGAGATGACAGAAACCTGTAGATGTTAGCTCAACCTACTAAGAAAGAATAAAAATCTCAACCTGATAAACTCATAACAACATCAAAAAAATTAAGTTTTTTAAATAAATTATACAAAATTATTAGTAAAAACTGTTACAAAGGAAAAAAGAAAGAAAGAAATTCTGGATATCAAGCCACTAGAAAGCAAATATAACTGGGGCTGAAATTTGCACACACAACAAAAGCAGAAAAAAATAAAAACTTACTATAACAGAAATACTCAAGAACTGATGTGATGATCAGCAGTTAAAAGAAGTTGTACAGCTCTTGCGGAGGACAGAAGCTCAGCTCCTAGCAACCAGGTCAGGTAGCTTACAATAAAGGTAACTACAGGGAAGCTCACAGTCTCATCTGCTCTCAAGGAGCACTGCACATACTTGTACACACCCCCAAACACTTGAATGAATGCACACTTAATAAAATAAAATAATAAATCTTTTAAAAAGAACTACCAAAGAAATGTAACTAATGATCATTTCTCAAGGCAACTTCATCCTACAATGCTGATAATATGCCCATACTATAAGCTATATAATAATAAAACATCACCATAAATTAACAAATGCCCTGTAATTTAACATATGCTGTCCTTGTTCTACAACTGAGTTAACCAGAGTTAAGGAGGGGTGAAGACTTTATATGCAAGTAAGTTGGGTTGTTTGTTTTATAGGACTAGAAAACAATTTAAAACTTCTATTAGACAAAGCATGGCCCAATGTAATATACTACATATTGCCATTAAGTTACAAATGATGAAATTGTTTAACAACACAGAACATTTCTTGGGAGCTTCTGTTTCAACTGTGAAAGATGTTGTTTTTGTTATCTGAAGTCTTGCTATCCAGCTGAGACAGACTTGGAACTTACTCTGTAGGCCAAGTCACTTGTAACTTGTGACTTTTAACTTGCTCAGCCTCCTGAGTGCTGGGATTAGAGGCATGTGTCACCTAACCTAGCTATTTAAATGTTAAAACAAGGCATTAATTTGTTCTTATGTTATGACTATATAACACCGTAAGGTAGACAGTCACACTACACATAAATTCTAGGAAATGCCTGAAATTTAAAAAAAAAAAAAAAAAAAAAAGTTTTTCTTCAAAAACAATTTGATTGATAGAAATATGTCTGTGCATATGCATATGTGTGTTATTCAACAGAATCACAGAGAGGAGAGCAATTCTCACCCTCTACTCACATGCTCCCTATGGCAGAGAAGGAAGGAGAATGAAGACGTAACAGAGAACAAGAAGAGGGAGCAAATAAATAGACAGGATGGAGGTGGGGGACAAATGGGTAGATGTTATAGGCTGTTAATATTTAAAATTTTGCCTAAGACATTTCACCCCTCAGAGAAAAGAAATGAAAATTGCTGTTAACACTGTGTTTGAGTCCTATTAGAAACAAAATGGTATAACCTCATGTCACACACAAAAAGAAGACCACAGATACTTGCTCTGTAGGTACACTGTAAAATCTAGTTCACAAAAGGATTTTCCATGCTTTTTCTACCAGGAAACACTCAAAAAAAAAAAATCCAATGTTCATGTAATTTTTTTTTTAACATTCCATAGCTGGTAGACACTGGCCATTTTCCATGACACTGAGCAGAAAGTGAAGATTAAATCTCAGCTAGCTCTGAAATTAATTCTCTACAGCTGTTGAGGAAGCTTGCATCTCAAAGAAGGGTTCAGCTGACTAGTTCCAACGTGTCTCTTCCAAAAGATAAATACGATATGAAAAATTAAAAGCCACACAGCAAGCACCTACCACCCTGCATACATTTTATGTGTTCTCAAGAAATGTCTTTATTTGAATGTAACTTTTTATCCCATTTTCATTTAAAAAGAAAAAAAAATATCACTTCTGACTAAGTATTACCTGTGGTAAGAATGGATTAATCAATGTAAATCTAAGTACTAAATAATAGTAATTTTTTTCAAAAAGCTTTGCCAGGTGTGGTGGCATCTGTCGTTAAACTCAACACTTAGGAAGCAGAGGCAGGTAGATCTGGATCTCTGTGAGTTCAAGGTCAGCTTTGTCTACATTGGGAGTTCCAGGCTAGCTAGAACTACATGGTGAGACCTTGCTTCTATCCCCCACCAAGAAAAGAAAAAGAAAAAAGAAAAATAAAAAGAGGAAGAGGAGGAGAAAAAGGAAAAGAAAGTCTGCCTACCTGTCTCAAAAAGACAAGGTGTGCACACAATTGATGAAGCTCAGAAACTTCATCATCAAACACGGCCCTAAATCCAGAACAAAGCTAGTCTTTAAAGTGTGTTTTTGTTTGTTTTGCTTTTAGGCTTTTTCTGAGAATATTCTTCATTTTCTCCAGTGGATTGGTTTAAAGCAGCCATGTAGAAAGCTTTAAAGAAAGAATAAACTGGACAATCAGAATAGCAGCCATGCAAAGCCAGCACATAAAAAATGAACTTCTATGTTCCCCCAGAGGGCACTCCCCCTCTGATCATCACAAATTCCCTTCCTCCTCACTCAACACTCCTGTCATAAGCATCAACAGGCTCCTCCATTTAGGGACTGATGTCAACATCAACACATACATTTCACGAGGACAGCATGAAGTCTAGAATCCCTCAACATAGAAACTGTGGGCCCTATCATTAAGGTGTATCCCAACCTTCTTCTTTTTTAAAAAGATTTATTTATTATGTATACAGTGTACAGAAGAGGGTACCAGATGTCTTCATAGATGGCTATGAGCCACCATGTGGTTGCTGGGAATTGAACTCAGGACCTCTAGAAGAACAGTCAGTGCCCTTAACCTCTGAACATTGCTCCAGCCCTCAACACTCTTCAAATTTCTTTTTTGAGATATCTAAATTTCCCAGGCTGGTCCTTAATTTGTGACCTTCCACACCCCATTGCCGAAGTAGCTAGGATTACAGTCTGTGCCATCACACCTAGCAATATATAGAGTTTTACCAGGTGAATTGTGTTAAAATAGATCCTGTTAAACTGGAATCAGCCTGGAAACAGCTCCAATTCAATTAGAAGGGAGTGTGGTCTCAGTATTGTAGAATTTTGATTTTTAGAAATGATCAAATGAATTCCAAAGTACATAGAGGGGAAGAGACCTATAAATAGTTAAAACAATCTTGGAAAAAATTAGGAATATAAACAATAATGTACTTTATAATTCAGTATAAATCTAGATAATCAAAAATGTATGACTGTATGATATATTAAGGCAAAAATAGGCAGATCAATCAAGAAAGCAAACCCGAACATGCTGGAACAGAACTAAAGAAATAAATGGATAACTGATTCTCTACCAAGACACCAAGGATAATCAATGGGAGGGTGGTAAAAAGCAATACCAGAGAAACTTGGTAAAGTATAGGAAGAAACAAACATTTAGTCTTACATTACACATTAAAAACCTGAAAGGGCTCACACAGCAAGGAGTCAATTAAGCTTGTAGAAAAAGAAAAAAACACAGAAAGACATTTCTGTTAACCTAGAAAAAAATAAAGATTTCTCAAAGTGGGCATTAAAAAAAAAAAAAAAAAAACATGTAATAGAAAGAAGATGAACTCTACTGACCATAACTTGAAAACCTTCTGCTCACAAAAGCATCAACAGGAAAACAAAAGGAAGACATAAGAAGAAATCATTCAAAGAATTTACAGTCAGGCAGGGTGGTACACACCAGTAATCCCAGAACACAGAAGAGTGGAGGCATGAGAACCCAACGTGAGCTACAACCTATGAGTTTGACTTAAATAAATAAATAAATAAATAAAAGCAAAGTAACCACGGGACCTGATCAAAACACCTGAAAAAGAAGAAGACAACGACATTCACAGTCATTGATCATCAGGAATGTACAAATTAAAACCACAATGGAAAACCATTTTAGACCCTTGTAATATTAAAAATTAATGTTTCAGCATGTGCCTAGTATATCTGAGAATGTAAAACAGCTACAATGTTAATGCAATAATGATATAAATACTAAGGATACTCTGAAATCTGTATGACAATTTTTTATAAAATGAAACATGTACACTTATATATCCTGCAATACAATTCCAGTCTCAAGCATTTACAATAAAGGAATGAAAATATTTGCTTATTTAAAAAAAAAAAAAAAAAACCTTCCCAACCTTGTATGTGATTGATCTTTACAGCTTTATAATTAGTAATTAAACAGCTAAAAGAACTCAAACGGCTATCAACAGAAAAACTGTTCAACTTTGGCATACATATACAATGGAGCATACTCAGCAATAAACAAATAACAGATGTACATTAATCGACTTAGAAACACTCTCAACCAGACAGTCAGATGTACACAGCTTGATGATGCCACAGGAAAAGTTAAGCTCTGGTAATAGGAATGTGAATACTCATAGAAGGTGTAGCTAATAACTTAGGGTATGCTAATCTATCCTCCCGAAACTCCAGATGCATAGAGTCAGGTACTTGAACTGACTACAAGGGTGAGTACCAGAACACTTTGGCAACTGCCTTAGTTACAGTTTCCATTGCTATGATAAAATACCATACTCAAAAGCAAGATAGGGAGGAAACGGTTTGTTTGGCATACACCATATGGTAGTCATTCCACTGGAAACCATAGACTGTCTGCAACATGCTTAGTTATCAATTCACAGGATCATTTTTGTTTCCTTTTTCATTTCCTGACTCTAGAGTACTCTATGAGGGCTGGGTTCACCACTCACCCATCATAATAAATTCAGGCATACAGTTAAGAATGTCTAATATGAAAGAAACCAACAGCACCATGTCCTGATTCCAAAGCAAAATCATCCAGGATAGAGAAGGACAGAGAACAGTGAGTGGTACAGAGTTACTGTTTCCAGTGAAAGAGATGTATAAACAGATTTTGAATGTTGTGAAGGTATGTTTGGTACTGCAAAGTCTCAAACCTAACTAATTCTTCTCTGTAGAGTACTAAAAGCTTACAAACATTTACATCTATTAATCTTTGGGAGTTTGGGTATTTTAAGATAGGATTTTCCATTACCTGAACTGGTCTGAGTGCCACTATGAAGCCAAAAATGATTCTGAATTCTCATCTTCTTGCCTCTACTTCCCAAAAGCTGAAATTATAGGACTTCACCAATACTAGCTGAGCATTCTAACAAATTAACTACATTTTCAAATCTTCTTTGTAAGTTCCAAATTTTGATGACTTTTTCTAACATTATTTCTATCATAACCATTTTAAAACGTTTTAGTAGTTGCTGGATATTTATCTAAATTGCAACAAATCATTAAAATGAGATTATAAAACAAGAATAAACCTACTCTGGACAAGCATTTCCCACCTCACTCTCTCTTTGACTGATAATAAAGGGTCCTTTATCCAGTTACCTACTCATTGTTCACATCGGTGTTCAGTGGACACTTACCATCTGAGTCTAAAACCATAATTTGAAATTTTTTGTGAATCTGTGGAGAAAAATAACTGAGGGATTCTGAGTCTATTAATATTTATCTCTAAGCAGTAACATTCAATCAAATCTTTTTCATTCCGCTCAGCAAAACAAACCAGAAAGCTAACCAATTCTGTAACCTTGAATCCTGATGGTACAGTAATTTTGCTTTCTGCGCTTTAAAAGTGCATTGTTTTCATTTCTCTGCAGAAGTGCTGATTCCAAAAATCATGAGACAACATTTTACTAGACTACATTTTACAATGAGGAAAAAAAAAAAAAAGTGAGAGAGACTGAACAGACAATTCTTTCACCAATCCAGTGATGAAATGCTTCACGGAACAAGAACATTCTTCGAAATAACAACAAAAACTCAATGTACGGATTTATACAGGTCTATGTAGGGGTTTGAATGAGTGATGTCTCCTACAGGCTCAATTTGAACACTTGGTCCCAAGTTAGTGGTGCTGTTTGTGGAGGCTGTGGAACTTCTAGGAAGTCGAGTTTTACTGGACTTGACGACTTGACGACTATGCCCTGGCTTTGAGGGTTTATAGAACTTGCCCCACTTTGTATTCTCTTTTACTGTTTGCTATATGAGGATGAAACTGGGATCATCTTGCTTCTGGATCCTGCTTCCACTCTGTGTCTTTCTGGACTCTTTGGAACTGTGCATAAGCCAAAGTAAACCCTCTCTTATTGTTTTTGGTCATGATATTTTTCTGATAGCAACAAAAAGCAACTACTACCATCTAGATCAGGCAGTTCTGCAACACTTTCTTCAGTTACTAAAAGCTCATAAAACTACAGATAGTTGAGGAATAAAAATAAATATATAAAAACCAGGAAGCAATTTAATCATTCTCAGCAAAGAAACACGGCTCACCCTTGGGGCTAATACTACCATCAGGTGGTAGGCTGTATCCAAAATGTGTCCTTTTGCCTTTACTTAACACAATCCCTTGCTTATATTAAGCAATGGGCTGGGTATATTCTTATTTGCTAGATTCAACTTCCATGAAACTTACATAGATTGGTTCCACATGTGTCCTCCTCACCCCCTTGCAGCACAGAGTTACAAGTGTCTGGTCTGGCAGACAACTCCTAGACCTCCCAGCCTAGTTGGCTTGCTTTCAGTCACAGCCCAAGAAGCAAGACTAGATCACTCACCCATTTCACTAAACTCTAATTAGACTCCAATGAGCTGCCCCTTCTCCAAAGCCAACAAAACTGAGTGTGAAGTTCAACAGTTCACTACTTAGACACTAAATCGTTCATAGCACCCTACCACCAAATCTAATTTATCCTTATTACACACCATAGGCAGAAAAGGCTTGGCTTTAGCCAAGGTTCCTTGTAAGATTCTATGAAATCCAACAACGAGACAGCCAAGAATTACAAAAGCTAGCATTCTCTGTTCTCAGTACTTGGTACAAGTGACCCACACATATCTGCTTTCAGTCTTCACAAATACCTCTGGCAGATAAGATTATCGTCTCCACTGTACAAATGTAGGAATCTGACACAAGTCACATGACTAAAAATGGGGATGCTCATGTTGGAAAGTAGGCAGTCAGATTTTGAAATTAACATTAGTCACTACACTAGTCTGCCATTTTCCTACCAAACCCATTTTTTCAATATAACTAAGGTTCCCATTTCCCAGAGATAGGAAATTATTCCAATCAGAAGTTTTCCTATAATTTCTTAAAAAGTTTCACAGCATCTTAAGGTCTATGAAACATTCCATACTCACACAAGAACAAAGTCCTGTTCCAAATGACCAAGGCTAAGGGGTAGGGTTCCCAGACTACCTTTGTGAGTGATGAAGAGAGTGTTGGTGGCAATCCAATGCCTGGAAGCCCTTACAGCAGGGAATGATATCTCCCAATGCTTTGCTTTGGCATGGTTTTACCAGAGCTCTCACTAGATGCTGAAATTAAATGTCTTCTGATCGGTAGAAAACAAGAGGGAAACAGCCATTCTTGTAATGTCTCTGCCAAAAACTACAGGTTACCTCTTGGAAATGGTCATGATTTCCTTCAGTTAAGTAGATATGGTGCTTTATGACACTGACATATTCCTGGAGGGAGGGGGCAACTGTTGAACTTTTCAAAAAGCAAAGGACTCCTACTATTCCCCAATGGCTCAAATGAAAATACAAGAAATAGTTTCACAGACATCATAGGCTGTTCTGAACAATGTCTGTTTCATCAACAAAGTCCCATTTCCTGTTTTGTTTGTGGTGCTAGGGACTAAACCCAGGAACTCACACATTCTAGACAAGCACTCTACCAAATGAGCTCTTTATCTCCAGTGTCTTTGAAAGGAACACAAACACTGTCGAAAGAACTATCAATGATCATAGAACTACTTAACTGCAGTAACAGTCCATCTACTGAGGTTACTATACAGAGATCTGTAACTGGCAAAAATGCTTAACTGATGGAAGACTGCCCTTCTATAACACAACTCCCAGAGCTAAGGCTCAGAAAAAAAATCATGGAAAGACTGAGAGTCAAAGATGCCCACTGCTAGATACTGTCTTCTAGACATAATAATAAAAAAAAAAAAAAATCTGAACTCATAAAATCTTAACAATATGGTTGCCTAAGCAAGATCTACACTTTGAGCAGGCCAACATCAATGAGGGAAATTTCTTAAGGTCCCACCCCTAAATTAAGAGCTGCAATCAAAACTCAATGACTACTGAGAGAGGAAGAATCAGTTTTATCCAGGGATGAGTTCTATGACAGGTTATCCAATTCTAAGAGCTCATAGTGCTGCAGTCCTGTTTCTTCCTTTCTCAAAACACTTTATACTCATTTTGTCTATAGTTCATTGGAGAGGATAGTAAATCTCAATCCAAATATACTGGACAGCCTTATCCTTGTCCCATATTAACAGCAGAAACTTTTGGCTTGTAAACCAACATATTTCTCCTTAAAGACAATATATTGATTGACCTCTTTAAAAAGAACAACAAAAAATGTTTGATCCTATCATTCTAGAGCTTAAATGTTGTGTGTCCCTACAATTATTTTATTACAAATAAAAATGTCTTTAAGCATTTCTAATACATAAACTCATGAATTTTCTCAAAAGATAAACTGGGCATGACTTTGGTTACAAAAGAATTTTTCACTTCAACAAATGATTCATAATAGCATTACAAATAGCCAAGTCTCAATTTCATCCTAAACTTGGGAGTCAATTCTCACACAGATATTTGAGAACACATCATTATATCAAATGAAGCATGCTTGTACAAAGAAATTTTGCCAAGAGCTAGCCTTTGATTCCTGTCCTATATAGTCTTGAGAATTTTATATTTAATCACTACCAGCTTGAAAACATATAACCCTCAAGGGGTTTCTTTTCAATTTCATAGGCAGTGATTTTTAAAGTATAGGTCTCAGCTCAAATATATCAATATGTTGAGTAATCTGGTATGGTAGCATGTGCCTATAATCTTACTACTCAGAAAGCTGAGACAGTAGAATATTAAATTCCAGGGCAGCCTGAGCTGTATGAAAGCCTGTCTCCAAAATTAAGAAGAAGAAAAAAGAAACTTGCTAATTCAAAGTCCTCCAAATAGGTTTCTTCTCTCTCCTGGCGAGATACCAGACTACAAATATTCAGATAGCCAACTTAGTCTCTTCCATTTTTCTTAGAAACATTACCATACCCAATTACACTAAACTCTGCCATTTCTTCAAGAAGTCTTCTTGAACTATGATGCTGATACTGTCTGATCATCAATTTGCATGTCATTTCCTTTTAATTGGAATCCACCCAACCAAAATTACAACTGTTCTGTCTAGGAAAGAATAAAGAGAATTTCTTTCCCTTTTCAACAATGCCAGGGTCCCTAGCAGGGAATCAAACTGTCACTCCATTTGCCATTAATTATCCTGTGCTACACCACTGTTTCCTTCCATCATAAAGCCCTGAGCCATACTCTTTCCCCTGTGATTAACAGCAGTCATGATGATGCCTTACCTCCAATGAATCAACACAATGGGGGGATCTAGGAATCAGGCATATGACAAGAAGTGACAAGAATGCTTTGAGCACAACATGTAATTCAGAGGAGTTCCTAAACAAAACAGGCAAATGCTGAACTTGAAAGCTCATCTTAGGCATCACAAGGGAAATGCTCCCTCATCCTCCCATTGTGGGCCACTACACTATCTCAGGGGGTCATGACAGATTTCCAAACACCAATCTAGGAGGTTAAGACAGATACCTCCAATCTCATTAGTCTGATTTTATTTTTTTTTTACAGTCATGGTGAAGATCTTAGTGTACTCTATGGGACAACTCTCCTGGCAGTTCAAGCTATTAACTCTACCATTAGTCCACTAGCTCTCAACCTGTAGGTCACGACCCCTTTGGCAAACTTATCTCCAAAAATATCTACATTACAATTCTTAACAGTAGCAAAATTACAGTTATAAAGTAGTAACAAAATAATCTTCTGGTTTGGGAGGGGGTATCAGGACAACATAAAAGCTCACAGCGTTAGGAGAACCACTGTATTAGTCTATCCTTCATGTTCTCTTAACACTCAGAACAACAACTAGGATGCTGGCAATTTTCAAAACAGTTTCGTATAAAACTCAGTTGAAGACCTATGATAGATGTCTTTTAAAACTCCAAAGCTTCAAATGTGAAAGGGAAAATTATATTTTTTTAAGTATGACTCCAGAGAGTAGAACAAGAACCAATAGGTTCTAGAAATCCACAAAGAGCCTTTCCTCATTATAAAGTTAGAACTAATAAGTACAAAACCAGTGTTACTTGCAAAGGCAGGCCATTCCAAATCAGGACCAAGAAGAAGACGGGTATTGAAGACTATAAAAAGAAAAAAAGAAAAAAAAAAATAAGGCTGCCAAAGAATACTCCAGATTTCTTCAAATGCTGAAATTCTACAAAATTAAGCATTTGTTACAATGCAATCACTATGCTTTTCAACAGTAGTAGTCTCCCAACACACATAAACAGGCAAAGAGAGAATGGGTTCACAGTAATTCATTGTACAAAGAAATCGGAGTGGGAGGACATTATGAAAGAGTGTTGCCTGAATGAAATAGCCCAGAGGTATGCCTGTCACCCATTTTTTAAAAGGACATAATTTTTAATATTTTTACAGTATGTGCATATGTGTGGGTAGGGTTGCTGCACAAGTGCTGTGGCTGAAGAGGCCAGAAAAGGGCATTGTATTCCCTGGATCTGGAATTACAAATTGTTTGTAAACTTCCTGAAGTGGGTGCTGGAAACTGAACTGTAATACTCTGCAAGAGTATCAAGCCCCCTTTTAACCCCTGGACCGTACTTATCTCTCCAGCCTTGTTCTTCATTCTACTTCTGGTGTGCCTGTTGACTTTTCACTTAAGAAGGCAAGGACACTGAATATAACAGAGAACCTTTCAAAAGATAAGAGGCAAATATGGACAGCTCATGTCTAACTAAAGTGCAAAGGCAATTTCATGGTAAAGAGTCTCTTCAACAAATTATGTTCCAACAACTGGCTATCCATATGGGACAAAAAAGGATTTCCAATCTATACTTTCCCATGTATGAAAAACGGAGAATGAGTCACAGACAAAAATGTAAAGCTAACAATCTAAACATTCTATCTAAAAACAACTTTGTGACTTTTAGGCAGATTTCTTCCTTTTGATACCAAAAGCATGATTCATAAAGAGCACATTGATATTTGGACTTCATCAAAATGTAAGACTTCTGAGCTATTTCTTCACCATCAACATTTCTAGCATTCTGCCTGAAAAAAAAAACGGGTACTGAATAAATTAGGAGTGTGTGTGTGTGTGTGTGTGTGTGTGTGTGTGTGTGTGTGTATAAAATACAGTGTACAGAAGAGGGTACCAGATCTTATTATAGATGGTTGTGAGCCACCATGTGGTTGTTGGGAATTGAACTCAGGACCTCTGGAAGAATAGCCATTGCTCTTAACCTCTGAGCCATCTCTCCAGCCCTAAATTAGGTTTTTAACCCTAACATTTTTAATCCCTGCTCTTCAAAGGACACTGTTAAACACGAAAAGTGCAAACCACGGGATAGAAAAATATAATCACAAATGAAATATTGGCTAAAACACTTGAACAAGGAAAGGAGAAATAACTGTAGTTAAGAACATATACTACTCTTTCAGAGGACCCAAGCTGAGCACCTAGTACTTACATTAATGGCTCACAGACATCTGTAACTCCACCTCCAGGGGATACAACACTCTCTTGGCCTCTATGGGTACTCACCTCACATGGCACACAACTCACAGATAAGCACATATCAATATATAAATTAATACGTAAAAATAAATCTTTTTGAAAAAAGACTCATGGCCTTGGAGCTAGAGAGATGGTTCAGTGGTTAAAAGCACTTGCTATTCTTTCAAAGGTCCTAAGTTCAGTTTCCAGCACCCATTATGGGCAGTTCACAACTGTCACCAACTACAGCTCCAGAGAATAGAACTTCCTCTCCTGACCTACAAATGCATCCAGACATGTGAGCCACATACATCCATATACATGTGTCTTAATTAGGGTTTCACTGCTGTGAACAAATGCCATGAACGCAGCAACTCTTAAAAAAAAAAGAAAAGGTTAATTGTGGCTTAGAGGTTGAGAGGGTTAGTCCGTTGTCATCATGGCAGGGAGTGTGAAAGCATGTAGGTGAACACGGTGCTAGACAATTGGCTGAAAGTCTTACATCTGCATCAGCAGCCAGCAGCAAGAGTGTCACGTGGCCTGGCTTGAGCATCTGAAATCTCAAAGCTTACCCCGGTGACACACTTCCTCCAACAAGGCCACACCTAGTCCAACAAGGCCGCACCTCCAATAAAGCCGATCTCTATGAGTCTAAGGAGGTCATTTTTATTCAAACCAACATAATATAAGTTAATAAAAAGAAATTTAAGCGGTGAATGGCACATACCTTTAGTCCCAGCACTGAGGACACAATGGAAGGCAGATCTCTGCAGGCTGTGGCCAGCCTGGTCTACACATTGAGTTCTAGGAAAACCTACAGTTATATAGTAAGACACTGTCTGGGAGACAAGGAAGGACAGGGAAAGGCAATACAACTTTTTTTTTTTAAAGTTTGACAGCCTTTCTGCTTATGTTCTTATAATTTACAGTCAAACGAGGACTCAGACAAATCAAATATCATGAAAGGTGTTGTATGGACAGAAGCATGGAGCACTGTAAGCACCAGGAAGGAAAGGGCTAAGGTGCTAAACTGAAAGAGTAAAAATAGCTTCCAGAGGAAAGGTCACCAAAGCGGACATGTGACCTGCATGCAACACTAATAGCTGTATTAAAAATTACGCTGGAGGGTATTTTCAGTATTTCCTAATACTGAAAAGTGACTCTCACCATACGGTCACATCTCCTTTTCCGTCTAAGATTTTCTGATAATGATGTTATATTTTTAACATAAAATATCACACGAAATGGGCACTTCATACTAAATACAAATACACTCTTTGAAAACAGTTGTTTCCTCAGAACCTGTAATCTTTTCTCACAGAATTGAAGCAAAGACTGATTTTATTTCATTCTGTACAGAGGGAAAAAGGCTGAACTCAAATAAGGAACCAACCTAATAATTTGGTAATTTTCCCTCCATTCTTACAGTGCTGGAAATAAATTGTGAAAAAATATGCTACAAGGAAGCACCAGAAAAACTTGTATAAATAGACTTAAAAGACCAATGAGCAAATGTCCTTAGACCCACAAGCCTTTAAATTGATTCTACACTAATACATTGTAGACTTAACACAGAACTATCTAGAGAACCACAAATGAACAGTAGTTTCCCCAGAAAAATGTTCCTCTGATAATTCTAATCTCTAAGACCAATAAAGAAAATAACGTATAATATGAATCATAACCTTAGAGGAACTCTGGATAGAAGTAAATCTAAAATAAGACCCAATCTTTCCACTAGTCCTCAAAACCAAATAGTAATTATAGAACACCTGCCCTTTTTTCTTCTCTTACTTTAATGTCCTATGAAGCCTAGCTCAGGCTCTGCTCTAAATGTTAAACTCATTTCTAAGCCTTCATTTTCATGTTAATTGCCTAAGGGCAAAAACAGGCCAAAGCAATGGAATGGAACCACATAAAATGAGTGGCTCATTTTCTTCCATTGAGTGTTGAAGGAATTTCAAAACAGGTAAGAAAAGCTAATAGGACTTTATGTGGTGATTGCTACCTGGCCACGAAATGATTTGTGTGCCCCATGGCTCAGTCACAGTGTTATTCTGGCAGGTTTAAGACACACACACACACAAACACACATCAGTGAGGTGAAAGAAGAACGAGTTGGACATACAAAACAAGCCACTAAGATCTGTATTGCCACAGAGACTAATTGTGATCATCAGATTTTCTCCCACAGGTCAAATCTCACTGTGCAGTAACAGCCTGGACTGCTTGCTGTACAATCAGCAGACATAACCACACTAAACCTATGACAAGTCTTCCTATTCAATAACCAAAGTGAAATTCAACAACTGAAAGGGAGGGTGACATAATTGAATAGACTAAACTTTCCTTCAGGGTCAAACCATCTTCTTGAAGATTAAGGCTATGTTTATTACGAAGGCCTTTTGGCTAAGAGACTGTCATTTGAATGGTAAGTTTTGGGCTACTTTGATCTGTTGGAACACCATCATCAACTCATTCTCACACTTCAGCAGCTCACAGTAATCTGCAGCTATTCAAGGTATAATAATAAATTAATATTCAAGGTACTCTAATATGACCCTGGAACCTAAACCTTCTCCTAAGGGACCAAGGCAGATGCCAGTCTACTGTATCTCCAAGAGCCAAGCCAAATGCCTCAGTCTACAGTTCCTTAATTGCCAATACATCTTATAACTAGAGCATACAACGAGTAACAAGCTTAATTATAACAGTGGGCATTTTAATTGCTTTTGGAAAACTAGCCAACAACCTGTGGTATACAGCTTCAAAAGCATGCAATCTCATAAGCTAATTAAAAGCTAAACCCTGACAAAATGTAGCTTTCACTGATACTCAGTTGCAAGCTTGTATAAGTAAGGTATATAAAGAAACAATTTAGAAATTACTCCTGCAAATTAGACTACTTATTCAGTTTAGTTCTGCTTTAATTTTTGACAATGAGGAGCAAAAAAAGGGTCTTCCTGCAATTTAGAGAGATGTCCTTCAGCAGAAAATCCCCCAAATAGTAGTTTAAAATCTTTGGCTCTAGACTACTTTAAATCATCTCAAACTTACGTTGGTATTATTTAGTTAACCTGGGAAGGTTCTGGTATTTCCCAGAAAAATCTAAAGGAAGGAAATTAAAACAGAAAACACACTGTGTGTGGTGTTATTGAAGCAACAGATTAAATTTGTTCAATGGGCACTACTCAGAAATATACCTAAGTTTCCTGAGACATAGGAGTAGCATTCTGCTCGTTTCTAATTCTCTCATACTCTTCCTTAAACAGTTTGGGTATATTTTACTTAATGAGAAAAGAAAATCTTCGTGTAAAGTAGAATATACCCACAGAAAATCCCCTTTTGGCACTTGCACAGTGGAAGAGAATGCTTCACTCAAAACTCAATGCAAAAGCACCCTGCAGGGGCAGGGGAGATGGCTCAGTGGTTAAGAGCACCGTCTGCTCTTCCAGAGGACCCGGGTTCGATTCCCAGCACCCACATGGCAGCTAACAACTATCTGTAGTTCCAGTTCCAGGCAAATACCAAGGCAAATAAGTAAATAAATAAAGTTTTTTAATAAAAAAAAAAGCACCCTGCAAAATGCTCACAAGGGTGTTTTCAGAAATTCATTATTTTTAAGGAATCTCAGGTATATTAAAGTAACCCAAACTATGAGACTAGAAAGGTGAGACTTACTCCAATGGTGAGAAGTTACAGGAAAGGTGGTATTGAGTGAAAAGTTTCCAATAGTACTGTACAACTCCACCCTGTCACCTTCCACAGACTAACTTACTCCTCTAGGAACAACTGGAACTCTACCTGCAGAGGAGCCTGGGTGTCTTGTGATTTATACAAAGCATCTTCACAAAGCCCCCTCCCGGAATTCATACCAAGTACTTAAAACCAGATGTGGGAAAGACAGAGCTTCAGTCAGGGTTAGGAAGGATAAAGCCACAGAAAAGAAAGTTATCTAAATCTTTCTTCTCTGCCCTAAAGCAAGTTCTTCCAAGGTAGTCATTCTAAACCTGGACACTTGCCAATCTTGTGCAACAATCCTGCAAAGTTAGCTCATGCCAACAACTCCCACCTCATCTGCCTTTGTGTGACTTTCCAGGCTCTCAGCAAGGAAGTAAGTACACTCTCCTTGCATAAGCACCCAACCAGGTAGTGAAGGCCATCAGCTAAATCACCAGGGATATCTGAGCTGTTTAGTGGCCCTGATAAACAGCCATGCAATGGCTTCTACTTGGCCTCCATTAAAAACATTCATGTCTGTATTGTAATCAATGGGAAAAAATTCAGGTAGAGCGGACTATGTGTCAGAGATACTTCTCAATAAGCTCAACATACACACATAATTCCACATCCTGAAATAAACAAAATCTATAGCATAAAGTGTCTGGCCAGTTAGCTGGTTTTTGTTCTTTTTTTTTTTTTTTTTTTTTTTCCAACTTGGAACAAGGTAGTATCATCTTCAAAGAGGGAAGGACAACTGAAAAGGTGTCTCCAACAGACTGGCATGTAGAAACATTTTCTTGATTAATGATTGGTGTGAGAGGGCCAAGCCCATACTGGGCAGTGCCAATGCCAATCCTAGGCAGATGGTCCTGGATTTTATATATATATATATATATATATATATATATATATATATATATATATATGCAAGCCAGTAAGCTGCTTTCCTCCATGGCCTCTGCTTCAGTTTCTGCCTGGAGATCATGCCCTGGTTTCCTTCCATGACAAACTCTAACTAACCTGTAAGTCAATAAACCCTTTCCTCCCCAAGGTGCTTTTGATTGTGGTGCTTGTCATAGTAACAGAAACCTAACTAGGACAGCATCTAAATCAAAAACCACCCAGCATGCCTCTCTTTACTCTCATATATTATTTACTACTTCTCTAACAGAAAAAGCAGGAACTCAAAAATGTGCATTGTCACTACATCATGGAATGTTAACTCTAGTCAGATACACTTCTTAAAATAGCTTAGTATTGGGTGAAATCAAGTGACTAGCGTCCTCATTAACTAGTGCCAAGCCTTTCAAGACTGGTTCACTGTAGACTGACCGATGACTCCTACCACAATCCCTCCAAAAAGACGTGATTTTTGATCACGAACATCATCCATGATTGAACACCAGACTCCCACCTCAGCATGCTGTAGATACTGTCAATGTCTCTGTTTTCATTTGTCATTCAGGAAAAGATAAAGTTTCAGAAAGGTTGTTCTTTCAGCAACCCATGACAAAAAGTTTAGGAAAGCTGATCAACCTCACACCTTGGGATTTGTTTTTTTTTTTTTCTTTTCTGTTTGTGTTTCTGCAAATACCAACAAAGCATGGATATCAGACAGGGTTTGCTAAGTTAAACTCCACAGTGCCCTTCCTGGGCCATTCAGACTTCTCTTGAACAAACCGGCTTTCACAAAAAGATTCAAAGGCTCAAACACGTCACTCAGCCCTCATTCGCAGTCTGTTTCTGGAAACCAGCCGACACAGAAGTGACCCACAGGAGGAGCTCTGCACTCAAGCCAGAAGCCCAGGTACACAGATAGATTTAAAATCCAAAACATCACAATGCATGACTGTCTGTGATACTTAATGATAGACTTGCTGAACAAAGTAAGAGTTTAAACAGCCAAGTGAAGCCTTCCTTCTCCAATCAACATTTTAGTTATTGTTTATCATAAACACTGGCTAACTGATACTAAAAACCAGATTCAGATATATTAATTCCACAAGAATATAGAATTCAGGCTGAATAACATGTGTTATCCCCCAATAGTTACTGAATTTTTTCAGCTCTCATATCTGACTACATGAAGAAACTAAAGATATAAGACATTTAAAGAAAGTCTGGGAGCTTGGCTCAGCAGTACACTATGTGCCTAGAATACCCTGGTGAGGGGTTGGGGTACTGACTTAGTAATTAATATCTAAGACCCTAGGTTCAATTCCAAGCACAGGGGAGAGGGGAAAAGGGGGAGAGGTATGTTGAGATTTAAAGAGTATATTTAACACTGCACAGGTAGAAAGTAGTAGCATAACATTTGTCTTTTTTCAACATTTATTTTTATTTTAGGTATATGGGTGTTGTGCCTGCTTGTACACCTGCATTTACTTTTTGTGCCTGATGCCAACAGAGACCAGAAGAGGACACCAGATTCCCTGGAAGTAGAATTACAGATGATTGTGTGTACCATGTGGGCACTGGAGACTGAACCAGGGTACTTTGAAAGGACAATCAGTACTCTTTACAGTTGAGCCATCTCTCCAGCCCCAGCATGACATTTCTTATACCTGCATATCCTTAAAACATAATCCTGCACATTTGTGGTTATAACCACTATTACTGCATAGCTCAAACAGCTGAAATGAAGTTAGGTGCTTACTATATAACTATCTTCCTCAAGCAGTCAGGATGGATGACAAAAGAAGCCAATGAAAATAGACTAGGTATACCATAGTTCTAAAACTAAAATTATACTCATAAAAAGCAGTATCTATTATGGATGGAGAAAGTTGTACATAAGGCATGCAGATGAAGTATTACTATGAAAGCACAGGAGCTAACTGCTGGACCCACTGCTAATCTCTTAAGAAGAAAATAGAAAAATACTGCTTTAGAAGTTAAGGCGACAAATAGAAAGCTGAAGGCAGAAGCCAGTGAGAAGGCTTCACAGCAAGGACACTTGGCACTAATCATGATATCCCCAGCATATACATGGTATAGAAAAGAACTGACTCACACAAGTTGCTTCACACACATGCACACAAGATAAATAAGTTTTTAAACTTTTTACCAAAAGAAGTAAGTTCAAATCTAGGGTGCTGGTACCCTCCTATAATCATAACACTCATTTGGGAGGAGACTGGAGACTGAAAAGGAATTAGAGTCCAGTGTGAGCAACTAATAGTCAGTTAAAGGCCAGCATGAACTACACAGCAAGACTTGTCTCAAACAACCAAGTAGGGGGGACCTGAAGGCTATTTTCACAGCAAGGGCTATTCAAGCATCCTCTAGTAAGAAACAGGCAAAGAACAAGGCAAAATTCCAAAAAAGAACCATCAAAGGTTGCAAAGGTTCCTGACCTGACCTCCTGCTGCCTTTCTTGTTAGTTTCCTGGGAACATACCAGCCTTTGTGCACTGCTTATAGCAGAAGCTTCCAGCATTCTTTCACTGTACGATATGCAAAGTATCATGTAACCAAATGAGGTAAAATGTAATCTCATCACCCAACACTACAAAAGCAGCTGTGAGCTCCTACTTACAGGACAGCAGCTCAATTCAGCTGCACACCTGCAATTATTTAATGTCTAGTTAAGCTTGTCTCCATTTAATAAATGACTGGATAATTACAAAGAGAATGGGGAGGAAAAAGCCATAAGCTAGAGAATTGAGAACTAGAGAGAACGGGAATTATAAGACAAAAAGTAGAGGGGAAAACCCACAAAAGGTGTGGAGAAGAACAGTTTGGCTCAGGTAAATTAATTAATTCAATCTGACCAGTATTTTATAACATCTGGTAGATGCCAAGTATAGTGTTAGCTACAACAGAGAAACCAAGACTTCCATTTCTGTGATTGCCAAGTCACTGCACTAAGCCAAAGGAGAACAGAAATGTGAGCTCTCAATTTTCAAGGTGGTTAAAAAGCTGCTCCCATTTTGCCCTTTTCATTTGACAACAACACAGAAGCTTGTTCAATGCTTCATCTACCCCTGAAACCAGAACATAATGTGCCAGGATGATACAAATTTATAGACCATAACAAAAACTCATGTTCATTCACTGTATATCTACCACTACCATGCTCACCAGTTACTTATAGACTCCCAATTATTTTCTTTCTTTCTAAATCACTTTGCTAAATTCCATTCAGAAAACCAAACTCCCAAAAGAATGGGGGAAAAAAAGATAAAACTGAAGAAATTCCCATTGTCCACTGGCATGGATTGAAATCTTCAAAATTCAAGCTCTAATCCCTCATATACTCAGAATGGAATAGTTTGTGAGTTAGGGTCTTTAAAGAGGGGTGAAGCTCAAATATAAGGACTTTAAGGTTGGAGACTTACCCATCATAATGTTATCCATCTATCTCTAAACGTAGGATGGATGTCTAAACACAGATACAAATACACATGGAAGCCTGCAAGGACACAGCAGGGTGACCATCATCCCCATTAAAAGTCAAACCAGCCAATGACTTGCAGCATGTAAGTCATCTAAGCTCTGGAACTTTATTAGAGCATTTTTAACAAGACACACACACGAGACTCAGATGAAATGAACAGTCAGCGAAGGTTTCTCATGCACAGACCCACATCACATTCATCCATTTTACCCTGGATACAAGTGAAAAGCAGACTGTTTGCTGTTATTTAGCTCCTATTTATTAGACCATTCCTGGGTTCAGTCTGAAACAGCTGAAACCAATGGATTCATTTTCACCTGAATAAATTCCACTTTGATGATGGCCAAGGAACACTTTCATCAATCACTAGGCCCAGTCATTTGGACTGACCATATATCCATTCAAATTTCTTTTTATAGAATTGTACACTCATTAAACACCTATTATTAATGAGTGAAGTTAAAATTTTGGAATGGCTTTTACTACTAACTGGTGCTAGAAGTATCTTTTTTTAACTTTATTTATTTATTTATTTGCCTTGGTGTTTGCCTGGAACTGGAACTACAGACAGTTGTTAGCTGCCATGTGGGTGCTGGGAATCGAACCCGGGTACTCTGCAAGAGCAGACGGTCCTCTTAACCACTGAGCCATCTCTCCAGCCCAGTGCTAGAAGTATTAATTCTATTACTAGTTATATTAACAAGCTGTCCCCATAAAGGGGCAAAGGTCTATAGTAAAATACTGTTAGGAATGCCTAACAGTTGTTTTCACATTGGAGAAGAAAAAGGAATGCAAGACATTCTCCACACAGAAAATAAAAGGAGATAGAAATGACCTAAAAGCAGGAACCAGAGCTAAAAGAGTAAAGGATCAGAATGTGCATCTCTGCTGTAAGACACATGGCCTCCTACGATGCCAGAGTCAATGCTCCTAGACTTAATGGTTCTGAGTAGTAGGATTACAAGGTCATGCCACTACAACATTTTTGTGGTCTTGGGGATGGCATCCAGGGGCTTCTGCATGATAAGCAAGCACTCTACAAACTGAGCCACAGCCAAGCACCACCTCTGAAGATTTCTCAGACAGCATTTCAATATAGAGTGTTTGGAACTTCAAAAAATACCAGAATGATTGCACAGTAAGCACCTGCAGCAGTGTGAGTGGAGATGGGTTGCCAAGTCAGGTGGGGAGGAGGGCACAGAAAAACAGAACTGTACATTTCTGAAGCTAAACAATGACAAAAAAATTTAACAATGTTGGCTAGTGAAGTTACCATTTTCACATTCTAAAACAAAACATGAAACAAAAACCCAGCTCTGCCTAAGCACCTAATTCTAATGATTTACCTGTTTAGAAAAAAGTAGCAAACTGCCCATCCCATCCCCTACCCCACCAAACAATTTGTAAAGAGCAAACAATAGCATAGGACTTTTATTTTTAGCATTTAACATCTCTGATATTTACTAAAGTCTATAGTTCTTCTTCCCTGGGAGTGGTTTTATTGTTTAAGTGGACTGTATTAATATTCGTACCTCAACTCTGACCACATCAGCAGAGGAGAGCAAACAGCTTCCTCTGACTCTTCAACCTGCTGCTATTTTCATACCTAACCTACTCTAAAAGTATAATGATCAGCGCTAAATCTCAGCTTGAAGGCATAGCACCAAAGGCCAGTACAACATTTACATTTCTCTCAGGCTGAGGCATGGAAGGAAAAAAAAAAAAAAAAAAATCAGTGACAAATCAATTTTTTTCTTTTACAGAATGGTTGATATGCAAAAGAATGGATCTGAAAGGAAATGCTGGGGCTGTTCTTTCCTGAATTGTCTGTGTAACCATGCCCAGTTTAGATCATTTATCATGCCAATAAAGTAGACCGAGACACGTGCTTAAAAGCGCTGACAGGATGCACAAAGGCCTACAGAGGCAAGTACAGCCATGAGCTGCACACAGACTGTCCAGAACAGCAGTAAATCCCAGGTTAGACCGACCCTTCGTGGATGCAATGCTTCTGTCCTTTGCATCCACCTGCCCCTGAACACCCCTACAGAAATGCCCACCATCAAGAGTTACAGGTATTCTCTATGACCCACTTGGTGGTCTTTACCGCTTTCTTTCCTTACAGTTGCAGGCTATAAACCAGTGGATTTACACATCTAGACTATAAACTACCAGATTGGATGCATGTTCAAGTCAACCTTGTATATACATATTTAATAGAAATTCAATAAGTGCTCTGTGAATCACAAATTCATCACATGAGTAAAGAACCATAAAAAACACTTCAGAAAGACTGCACTGGCACCAACCTAAAATGAAAGCATTCATCTGGAGTTCCTGTTAAAATACACATCTTCGCATCCACAGAGACAGATATTCACACAGTTACATTTCTTAAAGTAATCGTAAAATACACATCCTTGCACTCTACTCCATGGAAATTTCAGTTCAAGTAAATTTAAAGGTAAGGTCCTCAAACTGAAACTTTAACAAGATCTTTCGAGGCACTGATGTTGCCAATTCAATTTGCACCAACATCCACCTAGACAGGAAATCTCCCCTAGGACAATACTGAAAAACAGCATGTTGTCACCAATGAAGGTTTCACAAACCAAGGGAGCCTAGAGGACTATTAGGACTTCTCTTATGGGTTCCAGATGCTCCTCAGACACTGAGAACACACCTGTCACAGAGACCTCTGAATGGCTTTCTTTCAAGTAGCTCACACATCTGTCCTCCTTGCCACCCTGCTTCCCTGTGGTTGCCCCAGGAGAAATATATCTGAATACTAACCAGGAAAACTGCCTTCCTTTCTAAGCAACAGGTCTCCTTTCTGAATCCATCTGCTTTCACTAACATGAGTTCACTCCATTTCTTAAGTAACCAGTCCCCAGAAGGCCACCCTCACACAGGTTGAGGAACTCACTACTCTTTCCCACACACCCCTGGGCCAGGTCCTTCACAAGCCCTGTCTTCACTTGTCAAAGAGGCTGGGTGGATCTCAGACTTTTCTCTAGTTCTTACATGGTGCATACTCTGTACCTGCAAATACCTAGGAACTCCTACAGATTTTGCTTGTATTCTCTTTCTAATCAGAATCTCCTCCTGCAAAGCTGTCAATGTGCTTCACTTGGTACCCTGCGTAGCGTGCCTGAGGCCCTGGGTTCTGTCTCTTGCATTCAAAGAAATTTTGTAAAAATTCAAAGAGAGACAGAAAGAGGCCACTCTGGTACCAGTTTATTCATTCAAGATTCATAGTCAGAATAACTAGAGTTAAAGGTCAACTCTAACTCAAAAAGCAGTGTGAATTTGAGGAACTATGTGAATTTAGGTGAGAGTCAATCAGTCTATTTAATATTCAATTCCCTCAAAAATTATTTTATGAGATTTAAAGTGATATAAAACACTCCCCCAGTTGAAAATAGCTACAGAAATAGTCTCAAAGCCCAGAACACATCCTACCCATTCCCAGATCAAACATCCTCACCCGCTTAAGGAAATATGTTCTCATTATCCCTAACAGAGAAGAGTGACCTTATAGCCTGTGCATCCCCACTGAGGTGTCAATGAGGACAGCTATCCTGCACTGGGATCAGCATCTGTGCTCAGATCCAATCTAAGCTCTGGGAAGGCTCCTTGCAACATCTCACATAGTTTGCTTAGAGTCTGGTACTTGTTAGAAAAGCAAGCACAGGCTTCAGGGAAGGACATTTCAGTAGCAGGTTAACTTTTATCAGGCTGTTAAAAAAAAAAAAAAAAAAAAAAAAAACAGGAAGAGGACAGTTGCTAATGGTCAAATATAACGCAATTGCTATTTACCCCGTGGCTCTTAAATCACTGACTTATTCCCACCTCCCATTTTTGTTTTGGCTTATGTGTTTTATTTCTTTTTGTTTTGTCTGGGTGTTTGCAATGGAACCCAAAGCCTGACACATCCTAGGCAGGTGTTCTACACTGAGCTAGCTCACCCTCAGCCCCTGCGCTTCCTGCTTCCATACAGTCTTAATTAACTGAGGCCTTGAGTTCTGGCTTGTCCTAAATACTCCACACACATTATCTCGCTTCTATCCTCATCACCATTCCATAAAGCACATAGTATTATTCACCTTATAAGGAAAGTGAAGTTCAGAAGATGAAGTAACTTGTCTGAAGGGACAGAGCAGTATAATTTAAATTCAGGAGACTATTCCTGAGCCAGTGCTCTTAACCAACAGGCTAGGTAGCTCCTTGGGGGACATAACTTCAAGGCCAGTCTCCATCTGAGAAAAGCATGTCTGCCCCAGATTGTAGCTCCTGATTCCAAGTACCAATTAACAGAACAGAATGACAGAATGAAGCTCCAGAAAAATTATAGTCACTCAGTCTCTCAATTAGCATGTGATATAGAGAGAAAAGTACCAAATATTCAATGTGCTCAAAACTTGGTCAATGAAAGATTCAGTCACTTCAATCCCACATTCATTATTGGAAGTAAATCTCAAGAAATACAAACTCCAGGCAAGGTTTTCACTTCAATAACCTTTCCAGTTAATAACTGATAAGAGTAAAGGAAGAATAATGGAAGATGGGCTCTGAATTCTACGCCTCACAATGGAGTCTAGTCCTATGCTCGGCAGAGCATCCCAAGTCTGTCGCTCCATATGGAAAATCCCTGAGGCAGCCAAGGCACCACCAACTGGATGTTCATCCTTTAGGCTGACATTCCTCTCTATGACAAGCACTACAACTCCAGCAGTGATGTCCTTCATTAAGATATTTAACATAATTAAAAGTTTGGGGGCTGGAGATGTGGTTCAATGACAGAGTGCTCACCTAGCACACAAAACCCTGGTTCAATCCTCAGCACAGAAAAAACAAAAAATTTAATGAGTATAGAAAGGTGGCTCAGTCAGTTAGTCATCTTGCAATCACAAGGACCTAAATCCAAGCCCTAAAGCCCATTCAACAACAACAACAAAAAAAAAGCATGATGGCACCTGTTTCTAATTGGGGTGGGGGGAAGGAAATGGGTCATGACACAGAAAAATTCCCTGGAGTTCAATGGTCATCTAGCCAAGTCTACTTGACAAACTCCAGACCTGTGAGAACTTGTCTGGAAACAAAACAAAAGGTGGTATTTTTTACAGGATGACAATTGAGGCTGTCCTCTGGCCTTCACACATATGCACCCAGGTGCACACAAACATGCATGCGTATATACATATGCACACATGCAAAACTAGTTGGTAGCATTTAGAAAAGAATATCCCAGTAAATTTTTAAACCACTCTGGAAGTCTAAAACTATCACAAATAAACTGTTTTGAGCTTACAAAAACAGAGAAAACCCAGTAAAAAAGCAAGGAATATGACCAGACTGTTGATCACAGAAAAGTAAACACGACCAGGTCTTGGACATAAGCAAAGATGGTCTGCATTACTCACAGCAAGACTCTCACACCTTGAAACCACATGGAGTTGTCAAACTCCTTCTTTTAGATTGGCAAAGCCCAAACAGACATCCTGTTGTTAATACTGTGAGAAAAAAAATCACTGCTCTTCAGCAGCATCTAGTACAACCTGGTACAGTTTCTACTGAGACACTTAGCAATGGCTGTCAAAATGACAAAGGCAGATGTATCTTGGCTGACTATTTCACTTGTAGAAACTATCCTGCAAACGAACATCTACCACAGATTAAATGCTGTATAATCAAAATAGTTCAATACAGCCATGCTTTTAATATGAAGACAATACATAACCAAAGTGTCAGGCTGGCTGATTGATGGTAGTATTGTACAACAGAATACCATGCAGCCGAAACAAAGAATGAGAAACTCCTACTTACTAAGATAAAATGATGTCCACGTAAAAGAGATTTCTAACAAAGAGCAGGATACCAACTATACCCTAGAGGGTACATAAAAACATAAACGCAAGAGAAAACAAATGCACATAAAATAAAAATAAATTATTGGAGTGTGTATACAAATGTACTTCCACTTGCTTTGAGAAATTACAGGCTAAGATATATAATGAAGTATATATAAGAAGTAGTTAGGAAAATGAGGAAACCAAGCACATAGGTTAGGGGATGAGATTTTTTTATATATACTCTTTAATATAGTTTTATTTTTATACTCATGTAAATGCAATGCTTATACACACACACACAAAAAAAAGGATAATTATCAGTAAAAATGCCCACTGTTAAGAGTTTGGATGTAGACTTCCCTCCATAGACACTCGTGTAATAAAGTCTTGGTGCCCAACTATTAAGAGCAGTTATAAAGTTTAGCAAGTGGGCAGGGCCAACTTGGAGAAATTATGACACCATGGGCATACCTATGCAAGGTATAATGGGACTCTGGCACTCCTGGCCATCTCCTGCTACCTCTACCTCTCATGAAGTGAACACCTTCCCTCTATCATACTCGAAGGTCATCAGACCAAGCAACAATGGACTGAAACCATAAGCTAAAATAAATCCATACTTCTTGAAGCTGTTCTGTCACAGAAATGGAAAGTTGATGAGCACAGTCATCAATCTTAAGAACAATATACCCTAGTCTTTGGTTTTTACATTTGCACATGTGATCTTACATCTTACATAATATAAGTTCAAGGGCTATGATCCAAGTGCGGTTCCTATTGGTCCATATGAAACTTCACTGTAGGTTATCTTAGAAGACACACATGAGAAAGCATATTTGTGTGTGTATGCATGTGTAGGAATATATATTCATAATTTCAAATGAAAATAGACAATTTAAAGCATAATTAAAAATGCAAAGCATAGGGCTGGACAGATGGCTCAGTGGTTAAGAGCACCGTCTGCTCTTCCAAAGGACCTGGGTTCGATTCTCAGCACCCACATGGCAGCTAACAACTGTCTGTAGTTCCAGTTCCAGGCAAACACCAAGGCAAATAAATAAATAAAGTTTTTTTAAAAAAAAATGCAAAGCATAAAATGATAATAAATATGCTACTGGGGAAGCTCCCCTATGTTAGATTACCTATGCTACCTTTCCTTATGGTAAATACCTACTCCTATTCCGATACTGAGTGTGTCAGGGAGAGAAAAGAAAGAGAGAAACAGAGTGAATGCACAGAATATGTGTATCTCAGGCTGGCTTCAAATTCACTACGTGGTCAAAGATAACCTTAAAGTCTTGTTCCTCCTCCATCCCTCCCATATGTATCCATTACAGATATGAGGTCACTACATCTGTCTTTCTACCCCCTATCTTTAACCCCTTCCAAAGTAGATTGGAGAAAATTCAACATTTCTAACAATAAAAACCTCAGAAACTCATCTGTAAGTGAATCTGAGCCCAAGGGTATGAATTTAAGGCCAAATATAAAACCTGTAACAACAAAGTCATCCTGGCTTTTTCTTTAAAGACAATTATTTATTTGTTTGTTTGTTTATTTATCTATTTATTTATTTAGTGTACACTGTACAGAAGAGGGCACCAGATGTCATCATAGATGATTCTGAGCCACCATGTGGTTGCTAGGAATCAAACTCAGGACCTCTGGAAGAACAGTCAGTGCTCTTAACCTCTGAACCATCTCTCCAGCCCCCATTCTGGCTTTTATTAGTGTTAAAATCAGAGAAGGAAGCAAATATACTTGATCAAACATAACCTTGGGGTCACGGTGGGGCTGTCTGCACACATGCTCCCATGTTAACTGTGTGACCATCACAGCAGCCTACCAGTCACATATGGCATCTTCCAACCCAGAGCAAAGCCAAATTGCAAACCTAGCCAGTGATTCCTGTGATCCTACCAGGAAAGCATCCCCAAACTCACAGATGAGGTAGAGAGGCTGCCATTTGGAAGGTAAGTGCTATTTTAAAACCCTCTGCAAGCAAAGTTATCATATCCCAACTCTCTTAAGTGCTATTTAGGAAAAATTATTTGCTTTTCTCTTAAATCAATAAGTAGCAAATAAGGTCAGAGACTAGAAATGAACAATCAATAGAATGAGGAAAGCATTGTAACATGTCACCAATTTGGGTTATGTTCTTTGTTCTGTCTATAGAAGGCTCTGTCTATAGAAGAATTTACCATGTCATTCCATATACTATATACACATACACTCACACATCCCTACCTCATTGTACATAAAATTAAGGGATCTTAACTGTTATATCTTGGATCTGGAATGTTCTCCTCCAAAGACTTATGTATCTTGAAATCCTATGTAGCAATGTTCAGAGATGGGGGTAGGGAGTTTTGGGGAAGTGCCTAAATCATAAGGATTGATTTCATCAATAGCTTAATCCACTGACTGGCTATCATCTGGTAGGCTTTTAGGAGGTGGTGGAAGCATGGGAGGTGGGATTTAGCTGAACTGTGTGGGATTATTTAGAGAATGCCCTTGTTTCTGGCATTTATTTTCTTCCTAGCTGCCACAATTTCCTGTTGCCACAGAACTGTGTCTTACCTCAAGCTCCAAGTTGGAACCTCTGAAACTGTGAGACAAAAATGAACCTTTTCTTTCCCCCTCAGGCAAGAGGTCACACACATGTAAATTTCAGTAGTACAATTGTTACAGAGACATGAAACCTTTCTTTGTAACACACTGAGAATACAGTTCAGCTGCTAAAGGTCTTGCTTAGCATGTACTAAGCTCTGGTTCTGTCCTGACACTACATAAACTGAAAATGATGATGTGACCTGTCATTCTGGCACCTGATAAGGATCAGGAGTTCAAGGTCATTCTTGACTACACAGTCAGTTTGAGACAAATCTGAACTATATGACATCATATCTTTAAAAAAAAAAATGTACTAGTAAAAGCAAAAAGGATTACCTAGAGGAAGAAGACTGCCTTCAACAGTTCAAATGATGACTCAAGTACTATACAAACTTGCTTCACCCAAGCTCACTGCTTCAAGATGAAACATCTTATTCTCAGTGCTTTCTCCTCTGGTCAGAGTGTCTTAATCAGCAGGGTCATGAACTGGAAGGCTCCAACTATAAACTGCTGTGCCATCGCAAAACCTCTGATCTACTTGAAGGAAGGAAGGAGAGAATGACAGACTGATCCCTCTGCAGTACATCCCTCTGAAACCTCATGAATTTTTGATGCTGTCACAAAAATCAGTTCAACCAAGATCATCTAACGTGGTCTTATTACACATTCTGCAGCCGCTGTGGACAGTGTCTGAAACTGTAATTTTAAAAATGGAACAGGAAGGGCAGCATGCTTGCTTCCACAAAAGATAGGATTGGAGAGCTGACAGCATCAATTCAGGAGTGTGTAAGTATATAGTTTGGGGGGGGGGGGCTGGAAAGTTGAAAGAAGAAAGTAACAGGACTTAAAAACTCTTCTTCAGCTGAATGTCCCTGTTTCTTTCCCTTATTCCCTAGTTATAAGGGTGAGAAAATGCACAGAATAGAGGAAATCTACCTGAGCATTCTCTACCACTGAAGTTCTCAAACTGAATCTTGATTGCTGGGTATTTTATTTTAATCCCCTCTAACTATAAGTTGCCCAGGGCAGGGACCTTTTTCTTTTTTCTTAGATTTACTTATTTATTATGCACCAAATGCCATCATAGATGGTTGTGAGCCACCATGTGGTTGCTGGGAATTGAACTCAGGACCTCAAGAAAAACAGTCAGTGCTCTTAACCTCTGAGCCATCTCTCCAGCCCCCACAGGGACCTTTTCCAATGTACCCTCCCGATGTCCGTCAGCTCAGCACATAGCCCCATGAATACAAAATATAAATATTTATTAAATACTTGTTTGGAGCAGCCCATGATTCTGCCAAAAGATATCACCGGCCCATTTGGTTACTTTTATCTTAGCAAAGATAAAGTGGTGGTTCTCAGAGCAAAGAATACAGCAGCAGTGGCAGCCTTTTCCTGGGAACATGCTAGAAAGGGAAATTCTTAAGCACCTTCCAGCCCCCATGAAACTGTTTTTGATGTTTAGTAACATGTACTTACAAAACTTTATTTTATTTGTGTGTATATGAGTGAGACCACATGTGTGCAGATGCCTGTATAGGCAAAAAGGGTGTCAGGTTCCCTACTGTTGGAGTTAGAAGAAAGTTGTGAGTCTCGCAGTATCAGTGCTGGGAACCAAATTCAGACCTCTGGAAGATCAGAAAGCAAGCACACACTAAGTCACCTTTACAGCCTCTTAGTAATCTTTAATAACACCTCCCAGGAGAGTAGAATATCAGGTAAAGACTGAAAAGCAATAGAAGAAGGCACATCCATCTATGCACAAGCGAGTGAGTGCCCGTGTGCGTGAGTGCATGACATCATCCTCCTGTCACTCACTGCTCAGAAAATTGAGTAAGATAACTGAGTATTTTGAAATTCATGGTAGTAAATCTATGTGCTAAGCTTCCTAATAATATTAATTACACATGCCACTCTGGTTCCATAGTTTTTATTAATCTGTTTCTCTCTGCTCACAGGACAGACATACATAGTTTACCAATGGAAATATCAAAGCTAGGCAAATAGCTAAGACACACACACACACACAAAAAAATTCTTACAAACTGACCAAAACACATTAGAAAACTAATGCCATACAAACTGACAAGAAGGTCAGACTCCTGGGGCAGAGCAGAGGTCACTCTGCTTTTGTCTCCAGCTGAAACTAAAAGTCATTCAGGAAAACTTCATCCTCTATGTTTGTGTTGATGGTTCCCTGTTGAGAATCCCAAGGTCTCTGTTAAATATTCTCACAGGCACATCAAGATAAGGATATTCAGAATATTTAAAGAACAAAGAACAAGTTTTTATTATGAGCCAAATTACCCTTCTGCTTTTCTGAAAATAATCTCATACTCTGTATGGGTGGGGGGGGTGGAATCTATACTCTTGTCAGGGTCTCTTGAGGGGAAGGGGAAGCGGCCTAGCTCAGACATGCTTGGCAAATGCTAAAAAATGAGAGTGTCAGGACAGGAATGTGATTCAGTGGTTAGAGCACTTGTCTAGAACAGCTGAGGCCCTAGATTCTATCCTTAGTACAATGGGAAAGAGAGAGTAGCAGTCATTCACAAAACTAGACCAAAAAAGGGGAATCTCTGTTCCTTGCCTTTCCTTGAGGCAGGGTGACCTAACCAAGAACAGAGGATCCTGCATCGTTAGCTGCTAGAGGATATGGCATCTGAGTCCAAGCCTCTATGGAAAGGCTCTGTGTCTTCATAGCAAAACAGACTGTGCCATTGTTGGGGAAGAAAACAGAGAAATGTGAGTATTCACTTTCACAGAGACACAATGCTTCACTAACCTGAGATCCATTCAGGCATTTAAAGGACAATGAATCATAAAAACTGTTTTTATTTGCAAATAACACATTCTCACCCAGGGCTCTCAAAACAAAAATGTCAAAAAAGCGATCCCTTTAGAGAGGAAAAAAAGTATTTGTGGAGAACCCCATAATGCAGACCCTTCTGGCAAAGAAACCACACCTGAAAAATATAATTTTAAAAAACAATGTGTTTACTGTCTAATTTCCATGCCCAATTTCAAACACTTCAAAAATCAAAATAATTCTGCTTTAAAACATGTCAAGTTTCTTTTAGCACTAATTCAGGAAAACCACAATCTAAAAAAAACACACCATTAATTAGAAAAAAATGCCCTAAGAGCATGTTAAGTATGAGCCACATACTACCAAATCACCACCAAGTAATTCTTAATGAATTTTTAAAACTTAGTATTAAGTAATTCTTTCTTGGTTAATGTATTTTCTTAATGAGTATCAACAAGTATTTGTAGTGAACTTTGACCCAAATATCCACAACTTGTAATTTCCCAGATTGTTCAGATAATCTTCCAAAAATATTGTTATGAAGTGGGCTGGAGAGATGACTCAGTAGTTAAAAGTATTTATGCTCAACCCAGGTTTGATTCCCAACACCCACATGGTTGTTCACAGCCATGTGTAATTCCAGTTCCTGGGCTCCAATGCTATCTTTTGATCTCAGTGAGCACCAGGTATGTACATGGTGCACGTTTTTGTATGCAAATTAAAAAGCCATGCAGATAAATCTAAAAATTTATTTAAATATTTTATAAAACAAAAAAATTAAAGAAAGCATCTTCTCTGTATTGTCCACCTAACAATCTATTCTATGCCTCTGTGCCAATATAGTGATTAAGCAGCATTTGTGTATGACAGCACAGGCTACCATTTTCCCTCCCCTGAAAGACCAACTCATTTCTGGAAACACCCAAAATGGGTCAGTACGGCAGGGCTTCCTTGCTATACAAAACAGCACATATTTTAAACCCCATTTACTCTTAATTTCAAAGACATTGGTCTTTTTTTTTTTTTTTTTGTCAAAGCAAGAAAAAGTAATTTTATCTCTGACTGCCATACCTACACTCCAACTATAAATAGTAAGGGCACCTTGCTAAATAATGAATTTCAATCTACTTTCAACTCTGAGGGTCGGCCTTGCAACTGTAATGACTTCTTTTAGATAACTCCTGTTCACTGAGTGCCCAAATACAGAGCAAGAAAGCCAAAATGCACCACTTAGGGAAACTTAAAGAGGCTGATTAGTGTTCTGCTCTTTGTTGCATTAATACAGTGCTTCTCGTCCGTGGCTGGGCATCAAAATCACCTGGAGAGCTTTCAGAAAATTAAAGATAACCTCTGCCTCATTGAATCACACTCTCCCACAGCCAGATCCAAAAAAAATCTCTATTTAGTTTTAATGATCAACATTTAGAGCCAGTACTTAGTAGTGGGAAATAAGAGAACAAAAGAATTTTTTTTAATTCGCCTGTATGTCCTAGCACGTGCACACACACGCGCGCACACATACACACACACACACACACACACACACACACACACACACAGAGAGAGGTGTGGGAGAATCAATACAAGGTGAAGAGATCTACATGACATCAGAAGGTCTGAAAAAAATAAAATAAAATGGATAACCTATGTTTCCTCTGAAACTCTGTCAATCTTCCTAAACCCTCTCAGAATCTTCCCAGTGAATAGATGCAAGTACACATGCAAACCAAACCGTGATGGCCAAGCTCCAAACAGGCATGGGAATAGGCCTAAAAGGCTTCCTAAAGTGTTTGATTCAGTGCGGATGGGATTAGGACTGAAAGTGAGCTACAAGGGTGAAATATGTTATCTAACACATTTCACACTATATATCTGGTCACCCCAACTGCACCCAAAACTACCAGGCTACAGCAATGTTGTAAAAATCTGAAGCTAGAAATGTAGCTCCGAGGGTAGAGTATGTTCAGCATACATGAAGCTGAGGCTTCATCCTTGAGCAACATACATATGCCCCCAAAAACAAAAGACTAAATCAGATCTATGATTTCAATTTTATTAACTAGATGCATTCATTTCAGAAAGTCCCCAAATCTCTATTTTACCCTTTTATTCTTCTGGAACCATGGGGTTTCTTCTAACTCAAAAGCTTGCTGGGACTTATGAATTAATGAACTGCATATCCAAACTGAATGTGTATGGGACAAGTTGTATTAACAGTCAAAAAATGCATGCGTGAGGGGGATGCAACAAGTCAAGCTTTGCAAATCTACAGAGCACAAGGAGGGGGTGAACTGTTCTAGAACCACATCCTTATACAAAAATAAAAACAAAAACCTAGTCATAGCATGAGCTGAATTTCCTTTTGGAACCAAGTATCTTCATAATTTGGCTCACAATGCCCAATCAGTTTACTCTGAAAAGGGACCTGGGGCAGGGATGGGGGGTGGGTAGCTGATAAGATGCACTAGTCACACACACTAAGCACTGACAGATGGTTTTACATCCTGTTGCTGAAGTCTCTGAGCAACTGTACTGGATGCATGCAACCATTAGTGTAATACAGATAAAGAAACTATGGCTGACCGAACAGAGGAGACTCACAATGGTGAGGAAATTGGCATCAGAGTCAATATTTGACTAAGGTTTGTTCAACTCCAAAGCTCTCAGTCTACATGGTGACACTAGCGGCATCTGATTTCCAAAACACTGGCTCTTTCAATGCCATGGAAGCAACCTTTTTCTCAAAGGCTGGGGAAGTTTTGGCTTTATAATTCCTAAGACAATCACTTTTAGCAAAAAGATCCCTTTTTTGAAAACTGAAGTCATAGGAATCACCAAAGATTTCTCTGTAAACACTTAATATGCATTATCAGAAATGTGTCCTTTTAAGTAACAGGTGTTTTCATAACAATTTATTTCAAAAAAATTCAAAAGCAGTAGGGAATGGAGGGTTCATGATGTACTCCTTCCCTCTCCAGTTCCCCTGTCATCTAAGCATGAAATTTTGTTCAGCCTCTCTACAGACCTGAAACAGGCCAAAACAGTGCCTTGGGAGTAGAAATAATAAAAATATTTTCAAGGTGTAACAGAGGCTCACTAACAATGTCACTGTCTCTGAAGCACATACACAACCCCACAGAAGTCTCTGTCCGTCACACTGGCACAGAAATCAAATGTAAAGAGCTAAAGGGGCTATCAACGTGAAGCAGCTGGACCAAACACTTGACTATCATTCTAACATAAAATCAAACATTCTTCATGCCTGATACACACTGGCTTTAGAGAAAGAAGAAAAAAAAAAAATCCTTTCTATAGCATGGATCCCACAGAAATCAATTCATACATGAAGAATTGCTGCTCCTATCTTGGAGAACCAGCTATTAGCAGTGCATTCAGTGAAATTAGAAATACGAATAAACTACTAAGTGACCGATATTCCAATCTCTATTAATGTGTATTGAGTACTTATTATGTACCATGCTGGTATTGTTCTAATAATTAAGGATAGAAAGAGAACAGAATTAAAGGACGTCCAAAGATCTCAATCTAGTGAAAACTTAACTAACTTTAATTCAGATGGTGAACAGCTATTTAAATAGGAATTTTAAAAAAAAAAAAAGAGTACAGAATGATTCAGGAGAAAAGAGAAGATGCCTTATAGGTCAAACAAGGTCACTCTGAACAATAGACTCTGTAGCCAGCACTAAAGAGAACGTCTGACATCTACTATCAGTGATATATATGGCAATCTACAGGTAGATAAAGAATCCATGTTTTACAAATGACAAACTAGAACTCAGGATAGTTGAATGACTTGCACAAGTTTATAAATGACTTTACAAACCCCTGTTCTCCTCACTCTCTATGAAAAAGTTTGGACATTGTTCTTGTTCTCCAATGCAAGGTCTGTGTATTCTAAAAACTACTCAAAATAATTCAACAAGGAACAAAGAGAAAAATGGATTATCTAAGAGTACATTTTAAACTCAGCTCTTTAATCTTCTAATTTGTGGGTGGGCTTTATATGTGTCTGAGTATGTACGTGTTTTAGGTAGCAAGTATTAGGTATTACTGACAGGGACACACTGTAAAAATGCCTATTCCAAAGAGCAGAATATAGTGTGTTAGATAAGTACAGAGTGCATTATATGGACATTACCAGGTTAAAAAAATATTCGCAGATACAAAGTGAAATAAAATAGATCATACGTATGAGTCTATGGTATAATTTCCTGGGAAATAGAGACACCACTGTCTCACTGAACCAATAAATTGTCTTTTATAGCTAAGACACCCTCCCATACTCACACAAACACACACGCTAATAATTACACTATCAGCTCCCTTCACAGAAAACTGTATACTTCACACTGAAGAAAATACACCAATTCATTGGAAATTGGTCACCAGATAGCAGCTGTCAACCGGTAATAACTTCTGGTCAGTCCCTACCCAGACTATTTAATATACACATAAACATAAGTTTCATAAATTGCTCAAATGCATATTTACTCAAAATACCATTATGGGTCTATCAGACTGTTACATGCAATCGGCTAAATAATATGCATTTTTTAAAAAGGGTTGGCAGCTTAATACATATTTTTACTGCTCACATAACTCAAAAACAGCCTCAGTGTAAAGCATTTAATTTGACACATAAATAGTCCATTATATGGTCTAATCCTCTTTTGTGTTTTTGAAAAGGAAAGAAAGTGGCCAGGCATTTCAATTTGATATTGAAAGGAAGGAAGGAAAAGAAAAAAGTTATTCACAAATGACTGCTGATCTTGGTCTAGTGCTAGACTGAAGGGTTATTTAAAAAGAAGGTATATTAAACAATGGCATTCAGGCTAATCATTTAAGGGGAGGGCTCCAATTAGTCATAGGTTATTTTCATACTAACCCTGCTTAAAATGTTTAATATTACTCACCTGTAAGCTCATCCACTGAACTGTTGTTTCTCAAAAGAGAGTCCTAGAATCAGACTATAATTCCACAAAGGTTTGTTTGTTTTCTTTAATATGAGGATTACAAACTATTGGTCTAACAAACAAGCTAGGAAATCCCTAAAAATGTGTTATGGTAAATTAAAACCAGCAAGTCAACAGAGAACATAAGCACATGAAATTTGTCTATTGAGAACCTGGATGAATGCAAAACTGCACCCACTCATACTGTGCTGTGCACCCACACGGGAACAGTCAGAACTCTGAATTCTCACAATCCTCCAGATGGATGATTTATTATGACTATAACCTCAGGGTAGTCTTAAATCAGTCACTGTTTTGCAATGTCGCTGTTCCCGCTTTTGAAATATAAGTTGCTGGCTTTAAAAACACCCTAAACTTTGATTTGTTGAAGACTGTCTATTATCACAACATCTAGAGGTACATATTTACAGTGGCTATTGTCCTATCCTGTAATTTCCCAATGACTTTACATGTATGAGTACGGTAACAATAACCATTTAAATCCCTACCACTATAGCAGACAAAGTCAAAGTAAACCTCACCCCAAACTCATTACCCACATAGTAAACCCTCATGGCAGTACTAAGCTATAAATAGTGTGCATTCACTATCACCCTAATCACTTTTTCTAGCCTTCTAGGACCCTGTTTTGTAAATCACACGTATGTAGCTCATACTAATATTTACTTGGCTTAATGTTAGATGGCACAGTGAGTTAAAAAGTGTCCAAATGAATTAAGTGAAAAAATATTGAGGCCAGTAGTTCCAAACCTTTGATTCAGAGGCATTGAGAAAAGCTATGATAGTATCTCCAAATCTATATGCATGTGACTAAAGTTGATGGACTAAGCCACACTTCTTACATTAATGTGTACGTGTCTGTGTCTCTACATGAGTTATGTCTCTGTGCATGTGTGTGGAGGTCAGAGAACAATTTTCAGAGTCTGTTCTCTCCTCCTTCCACCGTGTCAGCTCCAGGGATTGAATTCAGACTAAGCAGTTTGCCAGCAGGTACCTTTATCAACTAACCTATTTTGCTAGCCTATGTTTCTTAATTCTTTGTAAAATTCCAAATTATCTGTGCAAAAATCTTCACAATCTTACTTTGTATAGTTAATATTTAGGAAAAAAATCACAGGATGTTTTTAAATACAAAGGCAAATCCCAAATAAGCTTTTAATAATCATTTGTAAATCCCCAAAATTTGAAATTCTTGCCACATTTTTCCTGTAATGTTTTATTCTTTGTGAATTTCACATCATGCACCCCAAACTCATTCTATCTTTGCTCTCCACCCTTGTAACTCCCCCATCCCCACAAAAAAAAATAGAAAATAAAAATTAAAAAAGTCCTACCATTGAAGCTGCATATGTCACAGTATACCACACAGTATATCCTTTTTGTCCAAACAGCTTTACTTGCAAATGTTCATTGCAATGAATCATTGTATGGTTGGAGGTACTTGGCTTCTGCTATACCATCAATACTGGACCTTCATGGAGAGCCCTCTCTGATATTCTACTATGTTGCCCTGAGTCATAGAGAAACTGAAGCTTTGGTTCTGCAAGAATGACTCTTTCTGGTGTTCAAGCAGCTAAAAGATGGGGTAGGAGTTGGAATGAGCCAACTGAAAAATCTGGATCTGAGCCTGGGGTGGTAGCTGCACTGGTCAGCCTGCCAGCTCTCCTGTGTTCATCCCATCAAGACCAGCTCTCCTACACTGTCCGGCAAGGGGCAAGGCCATCCTAACAAGAGCATGGAAGACAGTGATACTAGTGTAATTTAAACTGTGAGTGCCTCACTCAAGAAGTTTCAGAGAAGAAGAATATTAGTACGCAGCCTAGAGACCAGTCTTGAGATATTTTGATGAAGAATGTGGTTGCCTTTTTTACCCTTCTCAGAAGAGTCTGCCTGAGGCTAAAGTGAAGAGTAGATTCATTCTATTGGCAGAAGAAATCTCAAAACAGCCTATGGTAGACTATGTTGTATGGTTATTGGTAGTAACTCTTTATTAAAATTTATAATGTAAAGAAGCAAGCTGAGCAGGGTAATTAGAAAATGTAAAATCAGAAGAGAAAAGGACCACCAGGAAGTAAAATGAAGCTAAATCCTGTACTCAAGGAAATAAACAGAATAAGAAAGAGAATAAAGGGAGTAGTGATCTCAGGGCAAAATACCACCCAGCTAAATTTCCTGTTTCAGAAAAGAAATTAAAGCTAAGTTTAGAGCTGGGTGCTTTATGCCTTTAATTGCCTTTAATCCCAACACTCTGGAAACAGAAGCAAGGGGATCTCTGAGTTTGAGGCCAAACTGGTCTACAGAGCAAGTTCCATAACAGCCAAGTTTAGGCAGTGAAGGTAACCAACGAAAACAGAAATCTGGTGAAGATGTAACTGAACATGCCCCAGCAAGCAGCAAGACTTGGTAAGCTTTAGCCACATGGTTCTGGCTTTATAGTCAAGGACAGAAGGGGTAATGGAATATTCTGCAACTAAAGAAAGCTGCTGAGGCCAGGCATGTGTTAAGAGTATCCCTATAATGAAGGCTCAGAGAGAACACTGTATGAAGTTGTGAAGGAAAAGCCTAGATTGCCTTGGAGATTCCAAGATGCTAGAGAAGCCAGTGGGATATCTGCTGAGGAAAGCTGCTAACAGAGAGTGACACCAGCAAAAGAGAAAGAGGTCTGTTACTTATGTATGGAGAATTTCTCCCCTCTGGAATCCATTCCTGGCCCTGGCCCCCACTGAGATTTAAGTATCTGTACTCACACTATAATAATTGCATACCAACTGTTCTTATCCACTGAGGCATCTCCCCAGCTCCTACAACAGCACTTTTTATGATTGAGCTTTGTATTTTGGTGTTTTGTTTTGTTTTGTTTTTTAACTCAATCTCCTACTGAAAATCCCCGTTTTCTCAGAAACCTTGATGTTATCTTAAAAGACTGTTTCCCTGCTAAATTCAATCATGACAAATTTCTATGGGCAACAACTTGCTTATCTGGATAAATAGCCTAGTCTGTCTAGGATGACAAGATGGCTAACAAAAAGTGAGGAAAAGTAAGATTCATTTGAAATTACCTAGAGAGAGATATCAAATGGGAGGAACAGAGAATTGTGATCCACTTTCAATTTCTGCCATATTCAAAACTTACCTGACTACTATCCAATGAAGATAACCAGGGGGAAAAAAATATTCTTAAACTGACCTTAGGGTTTCGAATGCAGTTTAGTAGTGAAGTACTTATGCAGCAAGACAAGAAAGAAAAAAAAATAGGACTGAGCCTTGAAACTACTGATGGATTAGGGAAAGACACAACTGTTTTCTGCCTCAGTGTTCTGAGGAGAAGTGCAAAGGTGAAAGGTGTCAATCACTGCAGACTGAGTAGGAGGGCTACATGGAGTTACCATAGGGAACATAACTAGGAGGAGGCTAGGGTCAAGGCAAAGAGGCCAAGCCTCAGCTTTCAACATTAAAGCAGGCAAGTCACTGAAGTTTTAAAGCAGGAGGAAAATGTGATAAAAGCTGTATTTTAGAGACAACACAAGCTTTTGCACATACCTGGCATTTAATCAATGATGTAGACAGAATGTATAGATCCAAACTGCCAGGAAACTATGACCTGAAACTTACAGAGAAAAAAAGAAAGAAATCTACATCCCTAGTGAACCTACCGCAGCCCCAATGCTATCTTAATTTAATTGAGTACAAAAAGTAAAGGAAACAAAGAATAAAGTGACAGTGTTGCTTTGTGAGAGCTTTTGGCCAAGACTCATTTACTCCTCTAAATCAAAACACATATTTTGTACTAAGTTATAAATGATATAGAAGCATTAAATATTTATTCTTCCCATTTGCTATTATTTTTCGCTAGTTACTCAGCCGTAACAGTCATTAACATGCTGAAAAGGAACTTCATGTAAATTCATCACTGATCTGGGAATACTGTAGCTCTGATGTACTATACTGGCTGCAAGCTACACCCGGCTCAGAGGCGCCATTTCCCTACAGGCAGGGCCAAATGTCTAGTTCACTCACAATTTACAAATGATTATTTTTCTAATTAATCATTCATCAAAAAACATAAACGGCAATAGGGTGTGAAGACGCTGCTGGTGAGAAGACAGAAGGGCACATAGATCCATCAGTTTTTCCCTCCTAGCTCTGAACCAGGGCTATAGGCTCATCACAAAAGCTTCCCCAGGCAAAAAGAAACTGTCATTTCAGAGAAAGGCTTGACCCTAATTTAGAGTACAAGTGTTCTTGGGATGTTGTGGAGGAGCTTCTCACAATAGCTTCCGAACTAGTCTCTTTCTCCATACTCAACCAACCACCCGAATCCAACCACACCTCACCCACTACAAGACATAAAGCTATTAAAATACTTATCCTCTAAGAAGACCTCATTGTGCCAAAAGAACATACAAGTCTATTCCCAAATCTCTTGGCACTTGGCCTTTACTATTTAGAGAGCCCTTAAATAGCCCAGGCTCTTTATCTTATAACTGGAGAAAATAAGACAAGAGAGGGTTCCACTGTGTATATCATGCCCACTGGGTAGAATCTGAGGAATTTTAGCAGGGCTCTTTTCTAGAAAAGTCTTCCCCTTCTCTACCTCTACACTGACCAACAGAACTGGCGATAGCTGGCCAACTATAGTATGCTGACACCTCTGGGAACCCAGGCAATAAAGGTACAGTAAGATTACCTACATTTCAAATACATAAACCAATTTCTTAAAGGGATATATTAGGGAGAATAAAAGTTCATAAGAAGAATATAAGCACTAAAAGTGGCCAGTATTATTAAGTTACAGTTCTAAAAGAATGAGGTACTATTATTTCCCTATCACCAATATTAAGACTTATGGCCTCCTAAAGTAATCAAAAATAATCCTGGTTCAATTATAAACACAGAGCTAAGCAAAAAAAAATGGTAAGAACATGTTTTTAACAGATTCTAAGCTTCACACTCACTGTCAAGATGTCAGGGCAGGAAGTGTCAGGCTCCAATCATGAGACTGAAGTTTTAACCACGGCATATAAAACATGCTCTCTGCTGTTCAGTGTCTCTGTGAAGGCAGATGCACCCCTTCCACTTAAAGGGAAAACTATCTTTGGAAGCCTAAAGCTGTCCAAATGCTGGGTGGATACTAAGGTTAATCTGTTCACTTGTAGTCTGGGTCTCCCAACACCCAGGACAACCATCTGTTCGTAAAGTGATAACCTAAAGGCCTGCTCCAGCAGTATGACCTCAAGCAAGTTCAGGTCATTAGAAGTGATGAAGCTAATCAGTCCAAGGATCTCTCAAAGCTTTAAGCAGGTCACCTTAACCATCACTTCTGCTTTTCCTCCATGAATTCATTGTCAAAATGAAAAGGGCTATTTAAAAGCTAGAGATGCTTATGCACTGTTGATGAAACTGTAAAACATTACAAACAACATAAAACCAGTATGGAGAATCTTCAATAAGTTAAAGTCTGTAACACAGTAATCCTATTTCTAGGAATACATACAAAAGATTTAATAACAGAGCCTAAAAGAGATTTAAATGCCTATGGTCACCAGCATGATTTACAACAGCTAAGAGAGAAACAACCCAGATATCCATCAAGGATAAAGAGAAACTGAATGTACCACATATACAAACAACAGACTTATTTGTTATTCAACCTAACAAACAAATATCAAAGCTTATAAACATTACACCAAGTGAAATGAATCAAGTACAAAAGTCTCCCTTTAGCAGGAATAGAAAGAATAATGGCTGTGATTGGGGGCTGGAGGAAGAAGACTGGAGAATAGTCGATGGGTAGGTGAGGTTCCCAGAATTAAAAGCTTCTTGCCCACAGCACTGTGTATGTAGTCAACATCAGTGAAATATGCACGTAAAGATTACAATTATAACATTCACTGTGATTCTATAACAATAAAAGTTCAATAATAAGATTGTATTCTAATTTCACTTTAAAACAAAAAATCCCTGACAATGCACAACTTTTGAGAAGAAGGGTTTCTTCAACTTACAATTCCTGGTCACATACAGTCCATCACTGTAGGAAAGTCAGGGCAGAAATATGAAGTAGCTAGTCACATGTACACTGAAGAGTAGAGAGAAATAAATGCATGCTATAATACTAAGGTAGTTTCCACTACTTTTTATATGATTCAAAACTAGGGAATGATGCCACCATATTCAGGATAAATTCTGTATAAATTAAGGCAATCAAGACAATTCCCAAGATATGTCTACAGACAAGGCTGGTCTAAATAGTCTCTCCTTGACACTCTTTTCCTTAGACAGTTAACAAACTAACCATCACAGAATGCATACAAGAATAATAATAATAAAAAAAAACAGGCCCTGAGGATCCCCACCTTAAGCATTTTTTTCTGTTTGAGATAAACTCACATAAGATGTTTGTTGGAAATGAAATTAAATCAAGACAGTGAATGAAATGGCTGGATTATTTATAACTGAATAAAATATATCAAGAGCTACATCTAAAAATTGCCACTTCTGCAATGGTTCTTAGGTATTCACAAATGAGTCAATGAACGCTTTGACTCAGTAAACTACTTCTGAGAAACAAGAGCTACAGAACTTCTACTTAGCAAAAGGCAGTGCTCACTTTATTGTAACATACCACAAATATATTTTCCAAATGTAACAGGAAAAGAAATCAATGTTCTTTCAATACACATCTAACTGAATCAAATACTTATCTAGAAATAAATATACAAAGTAACAAGAAAACAAACTATAAAATGAAGAAGGGTGACTTAGGCTGGAAAGATGGTTCAGGTGGTCAGAGTGCCTGCCACATTGTATATCACCAATGTTTACTTCTCCTCAACCAAATACGTAATTATGGGCATTAAAAAATATAATCAAATATTTTTGAAAAACCTCAGGAGAACTGTTAAAGCCATATTCAATCCTTTTATTTCCTAATTTTCTTCCAAATGTACACCGTTCTCAAAAGTACTTTTTCATTTCTCAACATCAATTGTAAATCTTAATGCACAGTGCCTCATATGACTTTTTTTTTTAAACTTTATTTATTCATTTGCCTTGGTGTTTGCCTGGAACTGGAACTACAGACAGTTGTGAGCTGCCATGTGGGTGCTGGGAATCGAACCCGCGTCCTCTGGAAGAGCAGATGATGCTCTTAACCGCTGAGCCATCTCTCCAGCCCCCTGCACAGTGCCTCATGTGGATGATACAGACACTATTCATTTCCTCAGGTCCTATTCATTTCCAAGAAATCAACACATTTCAGTAATAAAACAGGCAAGACAATGAACACTTAGTGTGTGTCTTAACTAAACTTAAATTCTAGAGCTACCTACAAGATCCAACCTAATTGTTTTATAGGAGAAGTAACCTAGGCACGAATCTTACAATACACATCTTGACACATATCCTGGCATCCTAGTTTCAAACCTGATATGATTACCCCCTACCAATGTGAGTGTCATACACTAATACACAAGCAATTCTATTGTATCCAGAAAACAGCCTATGGAGAGAACTAAACAGAAACCATGAAGGTCAAACAGCCTGGCCTTGGATCAGCCACTATCTCTCCTGCTTTGTTTTTCTGGTGGTGAAATAAATATAACAATTCCACAGCTGATAACACAATATGCTAAGGAGCAAAAAAGACCAGACAAACCTGCACATATATACTTCAGCAAGGAGACAGCTCAGCCAATACTATCTCCATCTTCTAATCCAGATGCAAGCTTTCCTTTGCCAAATAAACTTTCCTGTCCCCACAAAAGTAATTGACCACAGCAAAATGTGCAGCATTACTGGCAAAAGCTAAACAGGAGGAGTCAGCATCTCCTCAAAGCTCTATCTGTCTGAAATATAATACAGTGGGCAGGTTGTTTCTTTGAAATAGATGAATCTATAGTTTAGGGCAGCACAGGGCATAAATCTTTCTCTCTGAATGGCTTGCACCATGTCTGTGTGGTTCTTTGTGTGCTATCTGGCAGTATATCTGTCACAACTCCACTTTCTCCCTTCCATAGGGACAAAAGTTGAGAGGGACTGGAAATACAACCCCAGGCATAGCTTTATGAAGGCCACAATAGAACCTCTGAAAACTCCAGGCCAACTTCAAGCAAAGCATCAGTTCATCTTGTCTGTGCATGAGGCAATTTGGTTAGGTAATAAGCCCATTTCAACATCATTTTTATTCAACTCCCAACAAAATGCAATCAGAGAAACCACATTTCCCATCAACTTGATACACACTGTGGTCCCATCTGTAACATCAAGAAGTCAATTCAAGAGGCTGTTGATAGCAGAGAAATTACCCTAGATTCCCTTTGAAAAATTCAGGGCAACCTCATCAGACACTGATGTTATAGAATGAGTACAGGTTCACTGGCTGTTTCTCTGCTCTGAACCCACAGATCCACAGACCTGGCTTCCTCTAAGTTCTTCACACTTCCACAGGTCAGCTTTCAGCCTGAGAATCTAACAGAGTAATAAAATCATTATTCTTCAGTTCCAAGAACTCTAAAAAAGCAATTTATCAACACCATTGCCTTCCTCGCCCAAGGGTTTGCTTTGGGATAACAGTAGTCTTAGGGTCACAAAGAAAACACTCCAGAAGAACAGGAGATAATCAGTAGGTTTAAGTTGCTGATTGATTGCTAACCTTAGCAGAGAATCTATGCCCATTTGAAAAGAACACACACACACACACACACACACACACACACACACACATACACAAACATTTAAAGAAGAAAAAAACACTATTCTGGCTTAGAGCTACGCAACTTGCAAACACTCTGCTTCTTTTAGTTTGCTTTTAGTACTTACATATAACACAGCCAAAGAACGGAATTTAATACAAGAAAAATTAACAACAGATGGTTTCCTACAGTTAACCTAGAGGAGTAAACAGTGTGAGCAATGTCTCTAGAAAAATAAATCTCCTCAGAAAGGCTATATGAATATATGAAACACACTAACACAGAACTGGTGGCTTCTAAAACAAAATTAAAACCAGATTAGATCAGCATTAAACCATCATCACCACCTTTCTGGCCATAATGGACTCTATTTCTCCTTCATCCACCCGGGGCTCTTGTTAAAGACAGGACTACATCTCCTTCCATTTTTCTTACCAACACTCTCCCTGTAGGAACAAAATCCCTTCCTGTGACTTTAACAGTGAACTAAACACAACCTAGAATCATGTAGGAACAGATCTCCATGAAGGAATTATATATATTGGCGTGGCCAATGGCACATCTTGGCGGGGAGGTATCTTAATTGATGTGAGAAGACCTCACCCACTGTGGACAGCATCATTCTCTCTGTAGAGGATTCTAAACTATAGAAAGGTAGAGAAATTGAGGTGAGCAAAAGCAAGCCAGTGAGCATGTGTGCCTTCATTTCTCTCCGCTTTTTACTGTTCATACAATAGTGACTTATAACTGACTGAAGCCCTTGTCTTAACTTCCTCACCATGATGGATCATAACCTTAAACTATAAGCTGAAATAAAGTTCTGTCTCCACTAATTTGCATTTTGTCTGGGTAATTTTCCATGATAACAGAAATGGAATCAGAAGTGTAGGCAAGCCAATTTGAGAAAATGCTGACTTTCCATTTGAGAACAGTTTTACAACAGGACACAACCAATTTCCAAGCACAATGCAAGACACTTGGCATACACTTCAGTAATATCATAGTGCTCTCCTCTGAAGAGTGAGGAAACCCTGGAAAACCCGAGCCTTTCCTCTCACTGTCAGAAATATAAATTACCACTTTTGGTCAAAATAGAGTGAAAGATTAGTGAGAGAGCGCTAAATAGATTTTAACATTGGGCAAAGAGCACTTCATTTCTCTAGAATCTCCTTTCCTTATTTATAATAAAGATATGACACCTAAAAGTCTTGAACATTCTACTACTATACCTAACAGTCTCCCTATAAACCCCAGAACATATACTGACATAATTAGCTTCAGGTGTCAACTTGACCCCAACCTAAAATCACCAGTTAAAAGGGTACGTTAACTGAGGAAGTGCCCAGATGAGAATGTCCTGTGGCCATGTCCGTGAGGCATAATCTTATTTACTAATTAATGTAGAATGATCCTGCCCACTGTGAGTTGTGCCAGCCATAGACACCTGAGCAAGCCAGAGGAACAAGCCAGTAAACTGTTTTGTAGTAATACATTTTATATTTAATAAAAATCAGCCTGAAATATCAGAGAAAAGATTCACCCACAGTCCAGCCAGGATGGTCAGAGAGTGGTAAATCATACCTTTAATCCCAGCACAGGAATGACAGTTGCTAGCTCATGCCTTTAATCCCAGCATGGGAAAGACCAGAGTGGTGACCTACCTATGCCTTTAATCTTCATAAATCTAAAGTCAGATCTTTCTGTGTTTCTGTGAGTTCAAGGCCTACCAACCAAACAGTAGTAGTTCATACCTTTAATCCTAACTCTAGGATTATCATGCAGAGTTGAACCCAGAAGTGAAACAACTGGGCGAAGAAGATATTTAAGGAAAGCATATAAAGACATTGAGGTATTCTGTAGAAGCAACGAGTCTGGCTGAGGACTATTGAAGATAGCCTTTACCCTGAGAAGTAGGCTGGGTGAGATTTGACTGTGGTCTGTTTCCTCTCTCTGGTATTCCAGCTTTCTTTCCCCCAATATCTGGCTGTGAGTTTTCATTAAATACCAACTAGAATGCTTGTTTCAGTGTTTTGTTTTGTTTTGTTTTTAATAGTTTCTGCTTTATTTCTGCTTCAAGTTCTTGCCATGAATTCTTGCTCAGCATCTCTTGATGTAACCTGTAAGATGAAATAAATTGTTTCTTTTCAAAGCAGTTTTGATTATGGTGTGTATCACAGCAACAGAAAGCCAACTAGGCTACTTAAAAATAAAAACTATTTAAGAAGGCACCAAAAGTGAATAGATTTTTCCAGATTTGTGAAATTGTCCATTAGCTTTTAATTCTCAGAAAACATTCATTACTACCAAAACAGTACATGGTAGTTATTAAAATGAGCAGTGAAAAGTGTTTCAAGAAAACACCTATATATTAAATGCTTTCAAGTGATAAATCTACGATCATATATAGCTTCAGAATAATTGCTCTAAGGAAAGTTTGAAGAATGAGTAAAAGGGGTGGGTCTGGGCATTTGCTGTACAGTGTGGATGGAGGTGGGTGTTGCTATGTAGGCCACGCTGGCTTTCACTTCACTTCTGGATTCTCCTGCCTCTACTTCCAAAGTACCAGGATCCCAGTTATGTGCTATCACACCCAGCTCTCCATGTGAAATATTGAAAGAGCAAAGCAGAACATGGTCTTGCTTCAGCCGAAAGAACTATGCATAACTACACAAAGAATTCAAGGAAGCCAGGCATGACTGGGAAAATCGGGAAGAAGGTTGGAGAATGGTCAGCTTAAGACCAGCCTGTGCCATATAAAGACGGTCTCAAAAGCAAAAAAGGAGGAGGAGGAGGAGGAGGAGAAAGAGGAAGAGAAGAAGGAGGAGGAGAAAAGGCAAGTAATTTCAAAGGAGAAAAAAGAAAAGTATTTGTTGAGGGATGTTCACTCCCAAGATCAAGACTTAGAATCTATAAAAGCAGCTACATTGATTTCTCAATGTCTCACTTCCACTCAGTATTCTTTTAGGTTGTATCACACATTGGTATCAGTACAAACACCTCCAGATTTTCATGGTACCCTTCACAATAAGTACAGATAGATAGTGCTGAGCAATACAACCTAGGTTTAAGAATTGCTGGTTCAGCTTCTTGTCTATGCAGACAGTAAAATGGAGAGAAGCTGTAAGCCCCGCTCCTTCCAGTCATCCTATCTACCTCCAGCTCAGCTATATACCTTCACCAGCAAAGAGGTACTCTTCAAAATTATAACGTAATGGTTATAAATCTTCACTTCCAAAATTTCTTAATCTGTAGTCTTCCAAGATGATGTCAATCTTCTACAGTATAGACACACTGTTGTATTAAGAGTTAAACCCACCTTCGAAGATAACCAAAATACAGAATTCTGATTGATGGCAAAATAATCCTAGAGAATGAAAATGTGCAGGATAGTCTACTAAAAAGCCTTTAATTCTATTGATTTTCAAAGCAAAGTATATTAGTTAGAAGGTTTTTTTTTGTTCCCCCTCCCATCCTCCTGAACCTGGAGAAACAGACAACTCAGCAGTTAAAAGTATATACTGCTCTTCCAGAAGACCTGAGTTTGACTCCTTACATCCATATTGGATGACTCATAACAACCTCCAACTCCAGAGGACCCTACACTCTTCGGCACTTACACTCTCTCATCTGCTTACTTCACAGAATTCCAAAAAGTTCCAACAGTAAAGCAAACTTCTCATCTAACTATAGGACACAGAGACACACAGACATATGAACACACAAGGTTGGGGTCTCACATTGGGACTACTTTATAGGAGTCAGAGCACCAGAAACCTACTAGATTTGATAAAACTCCCAAAACAGAAAGATAGAAACTTTTTGCCTCTACTGAGTTAGAAAAATGAAAGCAGCATCCAAAGGAAAGCAACCATCAATGCTTACTGAGTGTTTACAATGTTTCAGGCACTTGATGCACTAACTAACAAAATCTTCACCAGGTTGAACCAGATGTTGAACCAGAGCCTGAACTCTAACAGTTTCTACAACCCATGTTCTTAATTCTTCACCACAAGGTTACTCTGCTTCTAACCAGCAGCAGTCAGAACAAAGGATAAACAAACTCCAGACAAGATATTTGGCAAACATTTCATCTACTTCCCTGTTCTAAGAGTCATTCATGAGTTTGCCTTTGATCTATGACATGATGAAGTTGCATAAACATTAAGTACATTAGATTACTGGTCAGACTGATGAAATGACACTCTTTTCAGCCTTTGTCCCAGACACACTGGGTAATTTCTGACACTTTTTAAGTGTGCCTTTGATTCTCTATTTACAAGACAGGAATAAGTCTTTTTGGTCCTAGGGAACTTCAAGGAAGAAAGGGCAGAAACAATGTAAGAGCCAGTGGATGCAGAAGAGAGAGCCTTGAAATGCTAACTTCAGGATATAACATAGCCAATGTACACATCAACTCATAGCAGCTGTAGTTACCAGCACAAGACCAAACTAAAAATTCCAGTATGAACAGGGGAGAAGCTCTTAAGGCCTGAATCATACCAGGAGAGTTATAGGCAGTTGATGGCTGCTGAGTTGGGTAGAGCCATTCTCCTTTGGAGATATGGCCACTGGCAAATTGTTCATTCCTGAGTGGCTGGTCACATTCCTACAAGCGTATGGGCAGTACTATTTGTATTCAGGGGATTATTAATAATAAAAGATATGTTAGAGAGTAAATGAAGCTGTTAGAGAGAGAGGGTTGGTGGCATTGTTAGAATTAGAGGGAGGTAGTGGTAGATGAGCATGATTAGTGTGCATTATATAAATGTATAAAACTTTCAGAGAATGAAAAATACTAATAAAAAAGACTTCCTGATCCTAGTTCACTCTGTCACTAAATAAGTATGTTAATAAAATATTTGCAGTATATTACAAACATTTAGGGGGGAAAGTGAATTCATTTATGAATGTAAAAAAAAAAATCTCTGAAAACTAATCTAACCAAAGCAAAACACAATCAGCATAAATATAAACCCTTCTTACTTCACACTCTCGGGTTTGAGCATCAAATATTCATTCTTGGCCTAAAAGACTGTCTCTCTGGCCTTAAGTGCATATGTGAGACTAGCAAGTAATGTAAAAAAGTTAAAATGACTTCATTAGCTTAAGACCTTTGCACCAATAAGGCTATGGACAGAAATGCAGAACCTGTCTTATTATGAACCAATTCCAGAGTCAAATTAGTAATAAGAATCTTTCTTCTCTTTACAAACTGTGTGTATATAAACTTGGCCATGCCCACCAGTAAAGCTGGCTTCTGGCTAAGGGCACAAAGTAATCACCACAGCATTCATGATTATTCCTTAACAAGCTCCTATCTCTCCATTAAGCTGCTAAATATAAGTGGCAGAGAGCAGAGCAGGTCTGTCTTCAGCTCCCTAAAGTGACTGCTACGTAGACACACCATCCTTCTAGGTTCAGGGAACAAGGTCATGTGAGGATCAGGTCTCCCTTTAATAGAATCCCCAGCCAGCCTGTCATTCCTTTTCTTTTCTTACTGAAAGTGCCAAGGACAGACCTGCCAATTTCCTTTTATAGCACCACAATCTCTTGCCTTAACCAGACAGTCTCCTTCTGTGTTCCAATAAAGCACAGAACACAATCCCAGCTTCTAAAAACACATGGTCCTAGAGAGGACTTTTTTTTTTTTTTTTTTTTTTTAGGATGCACAATGTAGTAACAGAGAAACAGAAGAGAGAGCTAAAGGGAGCTCAGAATGAATTACCTGATGAAAGCATTTACCAGTTATCTGACTCTCCAGCAACAAATTCTAAAGATACAATGGATCTGAATTCAGTTGTTCTGAGTAAGGCAACAGCCACACGGAGTAGTCACCCAGTAGCTAATGCAAAATGAGTTGCTGGCAGCCTACAAATTCCCTGCGGTTCCCAGCATAGCTAGAGAACAAAAATCACAACTGGCATTTAGCTGCCCTCTCCAACAAAGAACTGCATCAATTCACCACTTGACAAATCCTTGCACCAGACCTGCCAGAACCAAGAAAAAGACAACACCAGCTAAGGAGACACTTAACACTCAAGACAGCAGTGTCAACTCAGTCCTGGGTCCCTGGGACTCTGGCCAGTTAACTGCACAAAATATCACAGGAAACCTTTTAGGAAATGATGCCAGCTCCAGCTGGGTTAAAGAGCATTTGTGGGAGACTGCCTGAGGACAAGTGGCTTTATCCTCACTGATGCCATTCTAAATGTCATCCTTAGCGCTCAGAAAGCCCTTCAGGGCTGCCTATGTGGAACACATGACTTTGTGGTAACTCTCTGAGGTCAAGGTCTGTCTGGATGTTTACAGAAAACCCTCTGAGAAATCACAACTGTGTGTTTCGGTGGGTATATTAACGACAGAGTTTATGGCCTTGCCCTCACCAGTAAAATTTCTCAAGGAAAACTGAACCATGCTTTCTTTGTTCTGGCAGCTCTGAATTACCTATACACCTGTAGCAGAAAGACCCAACTCTGACCTGCTTCTACTAGTAAGACTTCATATGGCTTATCAGATTTTTCTTGCATATTTTGTCTCACCATATACCCAAGGCTGGCCTGGAACTCAATCTGTAGCCTAAGGAAGCCTAAAACCCTGCTTCTTGCTCTCCAGTACTAGGATTACAGATACAGGCCTTCACACCTGACAGGTGTTATATTCCTTTCCCAGAGTTCCCAATCTTAACTTTTGACATGCACTGTACCTGTATTGTAAACCAATGTAGGCTTTTCACAATGAGTCAATATAAAGTAAAATTGAATTAAGAATCCCAATAGCCAGTAATCTCTATTCAAACTGCTTCTTTATCCAAAGAACCTTAAGAAAGATAGATTTAAACAAACAACACCAACAAAAAAAAAAAAAACCTGAGATATTTGCCAACCTTATAGCCTTAAACTATTGGGTATGAGGCTTTTGTGTATAAGTCATAGAGAAACACATGCACACAAATGCATATACAACCACACACTTGGGAAAGCAGCCATAGAATCATGTATTTTTCAGTTATTCCTGTTTTCTCAAGAGCCAGGCATCACTTTTATCAGTTGTACATTTTTAACCATTGTGCCAATGTCATAAAAGAAGGTGAACAGGAGTTACTGTTCTGTTCTACAGAAAAAAAGTTGTTTCTTCAGTGATTTGTCCAAAGTTGCATAAATAAAAACTCTTGGATTGTAATCAGAATCTCTCACATGCAGACACCCCTGATGCATGCAAAAAAAAAAGGGGGGGGGGTACAAGAATAAACAACCAGATTGCTTAATTATTATCCATGGTCTAATGGGAGATGAGCTTTATCAATACACTCCTTAAATTTTCCTAGAGAAAAAACTGCCAGGCACTCTTTTCCCAGTATATTCAAACAATAAATAAATAAATAAATAATTTTCCTTTATTTTGATCAGACCATGAATGGCGTTTCCTGGGGTCCCACTGGTTCTTCTATGCAAGCATATTCCCATCTGGACATGCAAGTCACACTAAATGTCTTTCCAAATAAAACTCATAAAACAAATCTTTTTTTTCATTTTCATGAAAGAGTGGATAAGAGTCAGACTGTGACTAGTTTTGTGTACTGAAGAACAGATATGCTCTCAATTCCCATCTGTTGTCCTAGAGTGCGCAAATGCACTTTGCTTCTTTCTTTCATTCTTGAGTCTATATTTCTATCCCAAAGTCAAATGATGTATAAAAAAAGAGAAATAATTTTTTTCTACCTTTACTAGAAACTTAATGTTTGAAAAAAGATTCAGTATTAGATCTCCAGAGGCCCAAGTACTAGGGAAAAAAAAAAAAAAAACACACAGAAATTTATAGCTAGAAGATATTTTAGCAATACCAGAGCAGAGTGAATGTACAGTTCACACTGAGCACTCACAATGAAATAAAAAGATCCTTTCCATTTCTACTACAAACAGATCCTCAACACCAAGCTCTGAGTTCCAGAATTCAATTTTGAAGAATCTACTCCTGGGAGTGAAGAGGCTGAAGAAAGTGAGTGAAACAGAACCATCTGTGGTGCATGGCCTCTAAATCACCTGTTTAATGTAAATCCCAGCCACATGATCCAAGCAGAAACACTAGCAGCCATACAAAAGAATCTGCCGGCTAGGATACATCATGACCCCAGGCTGAGAAAGCAGATAACCATATCCTCAGATCTGAACAAAGTACTTGCATCTAAAGAAGTGTTCAATAACTAATCTCATTGGGAAAATGGATAGAACAGTTCCTCAGCCAACAATAAGGATGTAGGTACCAACTCTGACTTGTAAAACACATATCTACTGCACAGGGAGGGGGAGAGCAGAACTGTTCATTTTTGTTTTTCTTTGGGACAAGTTCTCACCTGGATGGGTACATCTGTTGAATTGCACACCATTTAAACACTCATTTGTTGCTTGCCATGGGCTGTCATGCCATCAACTGCAACAATCACTAAACCCTCAAACAAAAAGACTTTTGAACAGCCAAAGGATTATTGCACATTGGTGGTTTAGAAACTTACTATTGCATCAGCAAAACAAATGAGAAAAGTACAGCTGTCTTGGTGATGAACAGTATGAGCAGTTTTTTTGTTTTTTTTTTAAAACTTTATTTATTTATTTGCCTTGGTGTTTGCCTGGAACTGGAACTATAGACAGTTGTTAGCAGCCATGTGGGTGCTGGGAATTGAACCCGGGTCCTCTGGAAGAGCAGAGGGTGCTCTTAACCGCTGAGGCATCTCTCCAGCCCCATGAGCAGTTTTTTATGGACACATAGACAGGCACTCCAGACTACACAGAGATGGCCAGGGTTATGGAACTGTTTCCTCTAGATTGAAACATTCTGACCTGGAGGGACCAGGAAGGCCTAGGGGCTCATGAAACTCACAAGAAACAAGTCTCACTGGCCCCTCACCAAGATTATATAATCTATCCAACTGTTGAGGGAAAACGAACTCTTGAGAGATTTAGCTTTGTAAGCAATGGACAGGAAACTCCACTGGCACAGCTCTCAAGAGTCCTCACCCATGTGGTCAGTTACACGACACAACTATACTGTAGGCACACACAAAAAAATTATGCTAACTCCAATAAACTCATTGATGCATCAAGCTGAGGTTTGATGTGTACTGCCCTCAATCTGGAATGCAGAGGCCAGGAAATACAACACAAAGGTCAGGAAATAAAGCAGCCAGCCTCATAATTGAGTGAATTATCTCAACAGAGATCACTACTACTGGACTAAAAATGAAAACCTGGAGATAGAGAGCTGGCTCAGCAGTTAAGAACCTTGAATGTTCTTACAGAAGAGCTGAGTTCAACTCCCAGCACCCACATAGCAGTACACACAGCATCCATAGCTACAGTTCCAGGTGATCTGATATCCCCTTCTGGTTTCTACCAGGCACCTGGCACATACATAGTAGTCAGGCATACATGCATGACAAACATTCAAACATATATAATAAAAGTATAAAAAGTGCGCAAATGCACTTTGCTTCTTTCTTTCATTCTAAATTTCATAAAAAATTTCAACCTAAAAAAGGGGGAAATGATTCAAAGAAAATGATCCAAAGACACAGAGCACACACAAAGTCACAGAAGATTTTTTTTTAAAGAAAGTCTCCAACTACCTACTTCTAAAGTCCCACTGAAAAACCCTGATTTGAGTAATTCTCCTTGCCAGACATAATTGATCTTATAGAGCAAAAATATTATCTGTCTTTTTTGTTTGTTTGTTTCCTTATGAAAAAAGGAAATAGAGTACCGTGCCTATGTAGGTCATGAAGCACAGTGGCCTAAAAGTCAGTTATTAAACCTAAGAAAACAATGTTTAAAACAGGTGAAAACTAGTACTCACTAAGCAAAAGAATAATAGTGCTAGATCAAGTTTTGAGGAAATCTAAAGCTGGTTAATAGAGCTTAGAATTTCTTAAGGAATTTAGTAGTTCTATGAAATAATAACAGGCTATTCAATACTTTTACATAGGACGCAGGTTCAATACCAAGCACCTATATGCCAGCTTAAAACTGTCTGCAACTTCAGTTCTAGGGGACCCAGTGTCCTCCAAAGAAAGACAAAACACCGATATACATAAAATTAAAAATATGGTAATGAAAGGAGGGAGGGAGGGAGGGAAGGAAAGTGGCTTCGCAAGTCTTTAATCCCAGCACCTGGAAGGCAAAGAAGCAGGCAGATCTCTTTTCAGTTCAATCAGCCTGATCCACAAGCCAAGTTCCAGGACAGCTAGGGCTATACAAAGAGGGGGGGGGGGCAATCACAATGACAACGACGACGATGACGACGACGACGACGACACCACATATGTATGCTGATCTACCATTTAAAAAAAAAAAAAAAAAAAAAAATCAAGCCCCAGTTCTCAAACACAGGCCCAGTCTCAAAAACCAAGATGAATGGCTCTTGAGTAATAACATCTAAGACTAACCTCTGGACACACACAGGGTACTAGATTCCTTGTAAGGTTCTGCAAAACCAGAAATCTTTGGAATACTGAAATTTTAAACAATGCCCTTCCTCTCTACTTACCAAAACACAGCACTCCGAACTCCGGCATGGGGTATTACTCCATCTAAGCTATGTGCTTTTCTAATGATTCAACTCCACGCAAATGACAGAACCCACGAGAGTTTAAAGAAATGGACGAATGGCAACACATCCAATAAATCATTTATCACAAAAAATAACCTGTGCAAAGCCAGATTTCTGGCAAATATAGCAGCTTGCACAAGACTAAGATCTATTATTGTACTCTGATTATCAACTACTTGTGAATACTGAATACATGAATAATTTGTTAGGAATCTGGTGCTCTAAAAGATAAACAGAAGGAAGGAACTTGGGAGGGGGAGAAGAAGAGTACACAGAACAGACAGGAATGCTAACAAAGAGACTTCAATTCTAGATTAAAACAACTAGACTAGGTGAGAAAGAGACCAAATCAGGCAGTGGGTAGGCACCTGGACAGATGGCAGGATCTTATGATGGTGATGTGCAGAGCAGATATGCTCCAGAGGTTCAGAAGCTACATACCAGATTCTGGGGATATATCTCTCTAAGGAAGACCTTGTGTCAAGTGTCCCAGGATCTAATAGGTGATCTCAGCCTGGTATCCTACAGAGCTGATCATTATCGAGACAGTTAGGACAGCCTAAGCTTTATCATAATCCTCCCCCAGTGAGCACCTCTAATCTTATCTTTTCCAACATCCTCCTGTGGGGTTCGAATAACACCATTATCTTGAATTTCTATGGTACCGTGACACAAACCCCGACAGTAAGATGAAAGTAAAGTTTTTAAAGGCAGGAAAAAGATTTATCTTCAGTTTTTTTAAAAAAATAATAAAGAACATTGGAAATTAAGGCATTAGGGTAGGATGGAGGGAAAAGTCGGGAAATTCAAATCTGTGTATGAGGAGCCATAGCTACACTAAAACCATGGAATTTAATGACAGTAATTCTACAGTCCCCCAACCTTAGCCAGTCTCTTCTGATCTTAGGATCTCATGTGATGTACCAACATAACCATAAACCCAACTGGGAGAAAAGAACATAAGGAAATCACAGACACATTATTTCAATAACCTCAATATAATCATCATGACAGAGGTCCAACACCTCCTTGGAAACTGGAACATAAACAGTGGGTTATATACCAATGCTTGCCTGCAGACTAGTCTCCCGAACCATGGTGTTTTAGAGTCATGAGCACAGAGAGCTTTCCACCCACTACTTGCTATGTTTTACTTGAACGAGCATCGTTTTGAAAACCACAGCAGTATCACCACGGTTAATGTGAAATATTAATGTCTCATTTGCTCAACAGTTTTGTAGAAATTAAAACTTTTAGGTTAATCATATACTGAACAATTTTAATTAAAACAGTTATAAAACAATTAATCCACAAGAGTTATCTTGGAACTTTGCCAGCCTTATTGGTTTAATGCATGTAGGAAAAACTCATGTTTCCCTCTTTTGACTTAATGAATGCTAATATGTGACACAAAATATGCATACGAAGCTCCTAACACAGTTAGTCCATCTGGGTTTCCTTGCATTCTCTATTTGTCATTTTTCTTTGATAGCAAAATTAAAAATGAATTCTCTGTGTTGGAAATGATAATGGTGCCATGTGCCAGGCTTCATTAAAAGCTGTTCTTTATAGAAATCTTCCAGTGAAAATAAACACCTTTTACTACAACCTTTTTCTTTTTACAAAAATAGAATAGGCCTACCATTCCAACTGTAGTATGACATAATATTGCCCTGACACTAGCATCGCCAATGGTTCTTTTCTTCCTTAAGTATTCTATAAAGAGAGAGGACAAAATACAAGTTTAAGTATCTAAGACAAATCCTAAACTATTTCAGTTTGTTCAATATTGAAAACTGTTTTGATTCATCTTGGGATTGACTTGTTTGCAAAAAAAAAAAAAAAAAAAAAAAAAAAAAAGCACAGTTCACACCCTTTGCTGAATATTTCATACATGCAAAATTATCTTTTAAACTCAAACTAAAGGACCTATTATTTCCAATAAGGTTTAAGAGTAGTGCTGTGCCTGATCAGGGTACCTGCAGATCTGGTTTCCAAGCAAGAGCCCCTAGGCCCTCCCAGCATGCTAATCTGTTAGATTTAACTGAGGTATACACCTTCCCACTCCAGTGGAGCCTCTCTATAAATCTGAATATGGGCCTGACAATTTATCAAACTCTGAAATACAGAAGGTGCCCACGATCCAACCTTGCAGTAAAGACATAAGTGTAGGCAATTCATCTCAGCCTTCAATTCAAATTGAAGCAACTCTACCAAATCCTGTTAGGGCTAAAGAAATAAGTTCAATGCAATTCTGAATCAAATGGTGAAAATGATCTCCAGTGTAATTATATTAGCTGGTACCTTTCACATCTGCTGTGTATCTTGTTATTTCTGGTTGGGCACCTCACATGTAAAGCACATAAACCCATAAAAGTTATTACATTTCTCTCCTAGCCACCTCTTTCTCGGGCCAAAGGAATCATAGTCCCTACAGATTTGTGATTAAAAACCAGTTGAAATAGAAAGCTTACTAATTTAACCCCAATATATCAACAGAGGCATTCTAGAAGGTCAAAGTTTCCCTAGTTAAGGTAGCAGAGCATGAAGGTGTTTGACAATGGAGTACCAGCAGCAGCAAGCAAATGTTAAAATAAATACTAACACAAGCCTTATTCCAAACAGACACACTTGGAGGGCAAGCAACTCTCACCCAAATCCAGTCAGCAAGCAGTTTTATACAAGTATGTTCTCATACATTCTGTACATATAGCCATTTAATAACATCTACTCCTAAGAAAGCAATCTTTTTATCTGACCTAATCCATTTGTAGAAATCACAATGGATGAAAATAAAAGTAGCTTAAATAACCACAAACTTTCAGCTCTTTTAAATAAATTTTTTCAGAGAGAGAGAGAGAATGTGTGTGTGCACACGCGCGCGCGCGCGTGTGTGTGTGTGTGTGTGTGTGTGTGTGTGTATGTGTGTGTGTGTGTGTGTGTATGTGTGTGCATGCAAACACACATATACTACAACTAATTTCAGGACTCAGTTGTCTCTTTCCAACATAGGCTTTGGACACCAAACACATCATCAGACTCACATGGGAAGTACTACTTTTTTTTTCTTAAAGCCTGTTAAGCCATTTTGCATCCCTAAACTTTCAGTTATTACATTCTATAATTCTACAAAGAATCCTGTTACAAATAAAACCATAAAATGTCAGGACTTGGGGAGACTTAGGTAGTTACTACAACAAACTAAATAAGCTCTAGACATTCTGAGGCATATTTTTAAAGGGCCAAGTCACATTAATGCGGACTGTAGAATGCATGGCTGACCTCTGATTTCAAGCCATCTGCTTCACTCTAAGGCAGTAATTCTCAGACAGGATAATCCCACCCTCATGACAAGGTCTGGATGAATTTGTGGTTGACATACATAGGGAATGCTATGGTATTAGAATAGGATGAGCCAGGATGCTGCTGACCATACCAACAGAATAAAGCATACTACACACAGTGAGTTGTCCAGTCCATCATACTAACAGAACAAAGCATACTGTCTCAGGGTCACCACTACCATCAAAGACTCTGAGGACACATACGGAATCAGAAAGTCAGGTTTAAGAGCATCCTTGTCCCATGTAATAATGACAGAGCTGTTCATCTGAAAGCAATAACTTTCAAATGGTCCTATATTTATTTTTCCATCACCTAAACAATACTTTTAAAAAGTCAAATATAGAAAATAAGGCAACCCAATGTCTTCGATTATCACTATGAACAGTTTTCTTTAAAAAGAAAATTAAGCCAAGCAGTGATGGTGCATGCTTTTAATCCCAGCACTCAGGAGGCAGAGGCAGGCAGATCTCTGAGAGTTCGAGGCCAACCTGGTCTACAGCGTGAGTTCCAAAACAGCCAGAGCTGTTACACAGAGAAACCTTGCCTCAAAAGCAAGACATAAAGGAGCAAGGAAGAAAAAAAAAAAAAAAAGCACATTCTCTGACAAATCTGTGAAAACATTTCAAATCATTGCAATTACACACACCAGGAGACTCTTCCTTCCTGATCATGAGGTACTGAGACTCTTAATCTTAAGGTCCTGTGTTCAAGCCCCACGATGAGCTACGGGTACAGTGGCAGGACTTGGGGAAGTCTTGGATTAGGATTTACTTATTAGAGCATGAAATAGCCGTAACACACTCATGAATACAGAATGAAGCCATGCTGCTGCTGCTTCATCTACTAGGGAGGAGATGGAGAAAGGTCCGGACCAGGTCACTAAGCTTTGGCAGCAGGAAGCCTTCCACCTCCATTCTTAAGGTGTCACTTAGACACAGAGAAGACCACGTCCATCAGGCCATTGGTCATTAGACTGAATGGCCAAATCCTACAACCCGGTATTGTCTCCTAGCCCTCATGCTATTCCAAGCTAGCACTGCTAATCTGGGAAATGTTCTCCCAGCACCATTACAGGTGACATGTAAGTAGCAAAGGCAGACCTTACCCCAGAACGGCTTCCACATGGAAAACACAGTATCATATGCAGAACTGCAGTATCTATTTTTTCAGTCTCTGTTCATAATTCTAGAGCATCCAAACACATCAACTAAAGAACACTGTCCTAACAACACAGTAAGAATCCAAAACGAGGCCCGTGAGATGGCTCAGCATGTAAAAAGTTTGCTGTATAAGCCTAACTTTAGTTAGAAATCTGAAATGAAAAGAAGAAAAAGACAAAGACAACAACAAAGCAGCCAATGCCACAAAGTTGTCCTGTGACCTCCAAACAAACCATGGCATTTGCCCATCCCCTTGTCAGATGTACATCCCACACACTCTACAATAATAAAAGCCAAAAAAAAAAAAAAAAAAAAAAACCCAAAGCAGAAGTGCTGGAGTTTTTAGAGAGAGAACATTTCTTCTCCTCACTTATAGGCTGTAGGTAGGCCACAGCAGATTACGACAAAACCTTCAGACTATTCGCTATCATAAGGTTATAAATGGCTTCTCTGTACTAACAGGCTGAAGGAGATGAACTACCACCAATATCAGATGGGCATGTTACTCAGCAGTACCCATACTTACAGGTCAGAAAGAAGAGCATATCCACAAGAGGTTTCAAACATTTCCCCACATCTCCCTTAATTTTTTTTTTTTTTTAAACTTTATTTATTTATTTGCCTTGGTGTTTGCCTGGAACTGGAACTACAGACAGTTGTTAGCTGCCATGTGGGTGCTGGGAATCAAACTCGGGTCCTCTGGAAGAGCAGCCGGTGCTCTTAACCACTGAGCCATCTCTCCAGCCCCCATCTCCCTTAATTTATGGAATGAGAAAACTGTAGAAAAGACAAGCCTTCCATTTTAAAATTCTATATGTTACTTTTTTTTTTCCCCTCCTGGGCTTTTTTTTCTTGGTAACCCAGCTCAATTTTTCTTTGAAATTTTCATAATATTTTGATAAGGCAAGTTCACCTTCAAGAAAAATGTCTTTTCAGTCTTTTTAGCTAACCAATCAATGTTTTCAAGCTTTCAGTCTATTCCTCTCAGTTTTCTGAGGTCAGAGAAAGACTGGCTGCGTGTACAAAAAAAAAAAAAATCTCTCCAGATACACTAGTGTTACTTATGAGCAGAGAGGTATGAGGCTTGGTGGAAACCACAGCTTTCCCCGCACTGGTTCTTCCAATGCTTTGAAAAGGAGGCTTCTTACTTCTCAGTGTTATGGGAAACCTGAGAGCTGCACTAGTCAAGCTAAAAGGTAAATGCAAAGCCACAGATGTAGCTTAGTTAGCAGAGTGCTTCACAGCAGCATGCACAAAGCCCTGGGTTCAATCCTCAGCACCACAGGGTGTGAGGGTACACGCCAGCACTTGAGAAGTAGAGACATGAGAACCAGAAGTTCAAGGTCATTATCTGATATATGGCCAGTTCCAGGCCAGCATGGGCTATACTGGAATATGGACAGGTTCCAGTCTTATGCAAACATTCACACCTGCTGAGAGTTTATGAATTCAAGGGTCATACCATGCCCAGAGGACAGAGTTCTACACATTCTATCACTTCCTACTGCTCTGAAACTCCGGCTGTCTCTTCTGCAGTTCACCAAGCCTGAGAGCCTGGTGTACTGTTTACATGCATGCGCGTGCACGTGCACACACACACACACACACACACACACACACACACACAAGCACAAGCACACTAGGTAGTGTGGGGGAGGATGAACCACAAACACAAATGGTTAACAAAAGAAACAGACCTATTGATTACTTGTTTTATATCCATGAACACTTTTAGGATCAGCACTCTATCCAAATACTCAAATTCAGACTTGAAATAATTCAGATAATAAGCATTTACTTTATGTTTATTATATAATAGAAAAGGGATAGGCAGAGCACTTTTGAAAAGGTCCAGCCAGTAAATATTTTAGGCTGTTGGGGCCAGATGGTCCTGGTTACAAGGACTCAATTTTGCTGTCTTGGCATAAAATGTAGCCAAAGACAATAACATAAATGAACCAGCATGGCTGTGTTCCAATAAAACTTTATTTATGAACACTTGAATTTAAATTCCATATAATTTCCAAGTGTCATGAAATAGCCGTCCCCTTCTCCCTCAACCATTTAAGAAAGTAAAAATTGCTCTTAGGCTCACAAATACATAAAACAGGAAAAGACCTGGTCTGGCCTTTGGCCCATTGTTTGTCAAACTCCGTTAGTTGCCTGGGAGCTTAGTAATTTATGTATTTAGCAGGAATGATTAAATGGAGGGCTAGGAAGGTGGCTCAGTGGTTAGGAGCTGAACAAACATAAAGATCTGAGTTTGAGTTCCCAGGACCCATCTAAAAGAGTGAGCATGGCTATCACACCTGCAAGCCTAGGGGTATAGGGAAGTGTGAAGAAGACTAGGATGCTGGGGCTGGCTTCCTGCCAGCCTAGATCCAGGTTCATTAAGACAGTCTGTCTCAGGGAAATAAGGCAAAAAGGGATAGAACAGAACATCCTGTTCCTGGCTCTGGCTTCATCATGCACACACAGGCACACAAACACACACACCACACACATACAAACACACATAGACAGTATAAAAGCAACAACAACAAAAGAATAATGAGTCAATTGCTGGCCTTCTAAGATAAAAGAAAAATTACACTAGGAACTTGCGATAAACGCTAAGAAGAAAGATGTGCCTAGGGTTAAAAGACCCAGAGATGGATCAATCAAGGAAATTTCTCTTAAATAACCAAGGCAGTATTCACAATGAAGTGCATCTCCTTTGGGCTATTCTATAAGTGTCAAAAGTTACCTTCATAAATAAAGAAATAAATACACACACACACACACACACACACACACACACAAGTCTTCAAGATCCACATCTGCTGTGGCTTCATCAGAACGTGCCTGGGTGTGTTTGGGAATGTCCTCTTTAATTATCGTTCCAAGACAAGACCTCCAGCAAAATCCATTCTCCATTGATTGGCCAAGAAGCAAGCACATCCCAGGTGGTGGCTGACTAGAACTCTTAGAGGAAAGAAAGCCCACCAGTCTCCCCTGGTTATTTCAACCAAGTTCTTTAGCTGTCACAGGTAATAGTCCTCAAAGGACTCTGGGATTGAAAGAATCAAACCATTTCCCCCTACCCCCCACCCCAGTGCAAGGTCAATGGCCAGAGTCTCAGATGGTTCCCTGCACCCCACTGGTTCTGCCTAATCAAATCGGGTTTATTAGAGGGTCAACTCTAATCAGCCCTAGGTTTTCTCTACATTTGGAGATGCTTAGGCAGATTTATTTTAATTACCTCAGAACGAGCAAACGCTTGGGTCTTCAGACTTAATTGTCACCACTGTGTGCCCGGATGTTTTTGTTCCTTCGGAGGGGAAGCTGAAGGAGCAGGGAGCCAAGCTGACATCATCAGCTGTGTATTTAATTAAAGCACAAAGAAGAGGGAACAAGCAGGGGAGGACAGTGGATCAGCCACAGCACTGGTAAACCGAAAACAGCTTGAATGTTCCCATTCCTCTTCCACGTTTAACATCTGAGTCCACAGCAGGTAAAGTCTTTGGTCTGAGTCTCCAGGTTCCCAAAGAGTCGCAGGGAACAAAGAATCTGTAGCTACCACTTCTTAAATCCAAGAGGAACCAGACACCTTAAAAAATAAAATCCCCAAATTACCTATGCCCACGGAAGCCTGGTAATGGACCCTACACTCAATCTGGGAAATAAAGCAGGTTCTCCCATTTAAGAGCAGAACAAACATAAAGTTAGCCAACTATATGTATGAATCATTTCTTCTTTAGTCGTGTCAACATAAGAGAGAATAAAGACTTGCACCCTCTGCCTACCAATCTTTGCATCTTGGCCATGCTATGCCAGGTGATGAATACAAAGAACTAGATATGTGTCCACAAGCCAGCATTGCCTATACTTTTTATGTTCACTTGGGTTTTCTGATGGTGTTGTTTGTGGCTTTGAGGGGGAGGGGTAGACAAGCTGGGCTTTAACTCTCTATGTACTGAAGGTGACCTCTGAACCTCTTACTACTTCTTTCAAAATGCTGAGACATGAGTTGTTTACCATGCCCTCCATGTGCAGTGCTAGGCATAGAACCCAGGGCTTCACACATAGTAAGTAAGCAAGCACCTGACTGAGCTACATTCCTAGCTCATACTCTTTTTTTTATTTATTTTTAAGGTCACAGGAAAACCTGACATTCAGAAAGGCAGGAGGAAATGTAAGCAAAATAAACACATTTTCAAATGGTAACAAAATTACCAAATCTGGATCAAACCCGGGAAACCACAGGATGGGTGTTTCTTCTGTTTGTATCAGGTTCTCTTCCACAGAAGACTGTCAGCCTCAGATAGTCTGTGCCTGTGTAAGGCTTCTGAGGAACCTGATCCTTTAAGAGAACACCAGTTGAGGATTCATTCTGCTCTGGTGTCAAAGTCTTACTTCCCAAGAGGCATTTCCAGAGGATCAGGTGGTCAGCTGTGGGGGGAACCTAAATGGATCTGAATTGAACCTTTGTTACTGTTGTACATGAAAGGGGGGGGGGATGACAAGAGCTTTCTGTCCAAATCACTGAAGACAGGAAAAATGAAAACATGGGAGTTCACCACAATTTAACTCTCCAATTTTAGGGTGTGTGTGAGTGTGTGTCCCTTCTGCCTATATTTTATGTGTGTGTGTGTGTGTGTGTGTGTTGATGTATAAGTACATATACACGTTTATGTGTACCCACACATGTTCACACATGTACAATAAGCCTGTTACTAACTAAGCTATCTCCCTGCCACTGTGGGATTCTCTTGGAGGGGCAGGAATAAGTTCTCATATAACCTAGACCAACTTCAAACTGACCATGTAGCCCAGAATGACCTTGAAACACCAATTCCCCTGCTTCCACCTCCTAAGTGCTAAGATTACAAAGAGGCTGCCACCCTGCCTAACTTAGTGATGGTCCAGAATAATGAACATGTCACACCTGTAACATTACCAAAGTTATTGTTTTTATCCAATGTCTCTCTCTCCTCCTCTGTCCAGTATGTTCTATGGGCCTGCCCAGGCTAACTACACAAGGTCAGCCAGAATGAATGATATAAAGAATTGCTTCTAAAAGACTGAGATACTGCCTCTACTCAAGCCTCTTCTACCAAGCAAGTTGCCAAGGAAGCCCAGTGCCTGTGAGGGCACAGCCAACACACTGTCCCACACAGCAGAAAGCTTTTATGATTCTCAGTGGCCAAAAGGGAATGCGTTCAACTTCCTTCCCCGATATCACCTTGCCCTGCTCCTAGAGTTTCTCAAAACTTTAGAGTGCATTAGCATCACCTGGAAAAGAAAAGAATAGACAGGAGGTTTGGTAAAGGTTAAAACATAAACTACTCAGCCCCACGTAAGGTGCCTGGTTCAGACAGTTGCTACACAGCTTCCAGATGATGCTGATATGGCTAGTCTAGAGACCATAATTTGAGACTCAGTGCAGAAAATTGGTGGGTGAGGGGAACAGTGAGGAAGTGGGGCAGTTGTTTTCCATTTTTATGAAAGTATGACATCCTCTAAATGAATATAGAGCCTAGAGCTTTTTATATGTACAAAACAGCTGCCAAAATCCTGAAGTGTTTGCTTTGCTGTCTGAGCAGCCGGTTGTGATTTTCCACTCAGCCACAGAGCAGGATCACAGATTTTTTTTTCATAAACTGGAGGATTTGCTTTATGTCTGTATTATTGTTTTACAGTTTCTAATTACTGGGCTGCAGAGTGCCAAATGGTCAACAAGCTTCACCATTGTACTTCAGGTGAGCCAAATGCTGCTGCAAGTGCTGGAGAGAACCCTGTCTATGGACAGGCTTGCTGCCTTTTGGATGTTCACTGACTGATGAGACAGAAACACAAATTATCCTCAAAAGTACAACTTCTATCAATCTTTCCAAAACAGGGGCACTCTTAGCCTGTTTCCTTGAGTGTACAGTCAAAGGGGAACAGCAGAAATTAAAGACCAACTTTTTTTTAATTCCTTGTGCTTTAAAGCATACAGCTTCCATCACATACACACAAAAACAACCCAACCCTGAACACCCCTCTTAGTGAGCTGAAAATATGAAGACAGTAAGCGTTTAGGTTGTTGATGTAAGAGGGGAATTTTCCCAGTTAGAAAAGTGCTATGAGGCCAGCTATCCTGGCTGTAAGCTCACAGCCCTTCCTTGAGTATGTGGATCCGGTCCTTGGCACAGGCTGCCTGGTTTGAATCTTGATTCCTGCTGCTTGAATCAAACTACATACATAATGGCATGTTATTAAAACTCTCTGAACACCAACTTCCTCATCTATATAATGAAGACAGTAATAGTTCATAAACTTTATTGGGCTAGCTTGAGTAAGAAATAATCTTTGCAAGTGCTTGTCACAGTGTTGGGCACATTTCAAGTACTACATACTATAGGTATTAGCATTGCCATCTGTGAAGGTCTGAACCGTACACAGAAGGGTGTAAGCTCTCCTTTCCCTACAGGATGCCAGAGGACCACCAGGAAAAGAGGATGGCTTCCCATCTGCCTCAAAGCAACCAAGCACCATTAGGAGCTGATGGTGCAAAAATAAATCAAGACTTTTTAAAGGACTGGCAAGATGGTGCAGCAGGTAAAAGTGCTTGCCATGGAAGTCTGGAGACAGCAGTTCAACCACTAGGACACACACTGTGGAGAAAAAACAATTCCTGAGACTTGCCCTTGGGCCTCCACAACCACTCTATGGCATGTGAATTCACTCACAAAAAATATAAAACATTTTTGAAATTGTGTGTGTGTGTGTGAATGTGTGAGTGTGTGCAAGCACACAGGTCTGTATGTGGGGTGGGGGTGCACATTCCCTTGCATTTCATTCAAAGGTACTGGAATCTCAAGAGGTTACAGGCACTTGTTAGTCACACTACATAGGTACTAGGAATCAAACTTGGGTCCTCTCCAAGAGAAGTATGTGCTTTTAATCTGTCACCTCTCCAGCTCTAATAAAAAGTAATTCTTTTAAGAGATATTAAAAGACAGTGCATCTATATAATCAGTGGATTCTTCCAGAAAAACTGGAAGGAAGAATAACAAGAAAGCACAGGTGCTACATAATAGGAGCTAGAAGTCACCAAACTAACATCAAATATGATTCCAAAGTGCCTGGAACTGTAACAGAACCCAGAAAGTTTATAAATTCCTTCTAAATAGGTCCCTTTCTTCCTCTTAATTCTAATTCACTTCTGAGCCTCCACAAGTCTGGAACCTCCTCAGCAGAAATCATTTCTAATCTGAGATAGACAGCAAGAAGGTCATCTTTATGGGAGTGGGAACATGAAGCCCAACAGAACAGAACAAAGCTGGGGCCAAGGAAGAGTTGGTAGCCGGCGGGGTGAGTCTCGGGTCAGAGGAACTTCAAGAGTAAAGGTCACAGATACAAAATAAACCCACATTCTTCCCACAGCTGCTGCCCAACAAAGGTAACTCTGGAAAATGTGCAACCAAGATTCAATGAAAGTAAAAAGTGAGCTGCTGTTCCTCAAAGAGCTTGAATAAAAGCCCACAATTGTGTGAGCATGTGCAAGCATGTACAAAGAACTAAAGCAATTCTTACTACACTTGGGGAAAATTACATTGCTGACTTCAAACTACGTACTCCACTATGTTCTCAAAACTCAAGAATAAGAATTGTGCTGACAATGACCCCAGCTCTTGAAAAGACAAGTGGATACAGGCACAAAACACCGAGCAGTTGATATGGAGGAGTGCTGGAGAGATAGCTATTTTCATCCAGTAGGCTACTTACACTTTTCTTCCTAAAAGCAAATCTAAGCCATTAATCAATCATAACTGTTCATGTTCCTGGTTTGGCCCATACCTGAAATGCTCTTTCATCTTTGGAGACAGGTCCAGGGCTGCCCTAATACAAAAGCTAAATAAAGAACTGAGTTTGAGGCCAGGGAAATGACTCATCAGATTAAGGCACCTGCTGTCGAGCCTGAGGACCTGACTTTGATTCTTGGACTCATATGATAGGAGAAAGCTGACTCCTGAAAATTGTTCTCCACCTCCACATACACACACATAACCAAGCCCATATATATGTGTGTGTACATATACACACACAAGTAAATAAATAAATGTAATTATCTTTAGCAAAGAACTGACTTGGGATGTCTCTCAGATGGTAAAGTGTTTGTCTAGCATCTCAGATGGTAAAGTGTTTGTCTAGCATGCACTTTACTACACTGCACTACATAAACCAGAATGTGGTCAGCACAACTGTCATCCCAGCATTCCAGAGGTAATGGGGGCTGGGACAACTTAGTTCAAGGTCATCCTCAGTTACATAGCAAGTTCAAGGCTAACACAGACTACAAGAGATCTTGTTTGAGACACATACAGAACTCAACATAACTAAAATAACTTTTCAAAACCTTAACTATATAGATTTAAAATTGGAGCAAACAGGTAGTGGTGGCGAACACAGCTTTAATCCCAGCACTAGGAAGGCAGAAGGAGGCAGATCTCTGAGTTCAAGGCCAGAGAAAGCTCCAGGACAGATAGAGCTACACAGAGAAACCCTGGTCCTGAGGGAGTGGTGGGTAAGTAACAAGGAGGGATTCAAAGGGGGATCCATAGATCTCCCTAGGAAGGGAAAATAGAAAAGATTGGGGGAGCGACACTGGAGGTAGGCAGGAACACAAACAGGCTGGAGAAACTGGAGAGATGACTAGAATTAAGGATGAGCGTTTCAGGGGTTAAGATAGAAATCCTGTACAATAGAATCTAGCGGGGTTACCCTAGCAGAAACTCCTAATAATAGGGGATATGAAGCCCAAACTGGCCATCTTCTGTACCATGAAAGGCTTCCAGTAGAGGGATTGGAACATCAAGCCAGCCTGCCTCCAAGATGTGCTGGAGTGGTCAACTAATGACTGGTACAACTTGGGGCAGGGGAGGTCAATGAAACGATTCCTAATAATACTCTGCTATACTGGAGCCTAGCATAATCATCATCAGAGTGGCTTCATCCAGCAACTGATGGGAGCAGATGCAGAGACCCACAGCCAAACATTAGGTGGAGTTTGGGGAACCATGCAGAAGATGGTGAGAAGGATGTTACCAGCCAGAGAGGTCAAGGGCTCTAAAAGAAAATGGTCCACAAAGCATTATCCAGGGCTCATGGGGCCTCACATACCCTCAATTGAGAACCATAGAGCTTGGATGGGTCTCAACTAGGTCCTCTGCATGTATGCTACAGTTGTAAAGCTTCATGAGACACCTAACCGTGGGAGCGAGAGCCCTCTCTGACTCTTTTGCCTGTTTTTAGGATCCCTTTCCTCCTACTGAATTGCCTCGTCCAATCTTAATATAAGGAAAGGTGCTTAGTCTTACTGTAATTTGGTATGCCATGTTTGGTTGATAGCCATGGGAGGCCTGCCCTTTTCTGAAGGGAAACTGAGAAAGAGTGAGTGGAAGAGCTGACAGAAAAAGGGAGAAGAAACTGCAGTCTGGATATAATATATGAGAGAAACATAATTCTTATTTTAAAAAAGGGGGGGGAGTCTGTGACCAAAAAAAAATGTATTGCTTCAGGAGAAAAGAAATTTACAGCACATGTATAAATAGCCGTACGCATGCACAAAAAAATCAGAGCCAGTGATGCCAAAAAACATTAGTGATGCTCCAACTCCAAAAATGCCAAAATTCTTTTTTCCCCAGCATCTAGCTAAGCATCTTAACCATACTCTAGATTCAACCCATGACTCTCAATGACACTCTGAAATGGAAAGAGGCTACAAGGGATGATTTCAAAGCTTAACAACAGAGTGCCCAACCATCCATCCTCACTTGACACAATGGCACAACAGCCACTTATACAACAATCAATGTCTATCTCCTTGCTCTTCCCCCCAAATGATGAGATCAACAAAGAGAAACTAGAAAGCTGAGGAATAGGCAGTTGGTTTAGTATGCACAGAGTTCTAGGTTCTAATCCCAGCCCTGTTTTATGCAGGGGTGAATGCTTATAATTCCAGCACTAGAGAGGTTGGTGGAAGACAAGACAATCAAGAGTTCAAGGTCATCCTTGACAACATAATAAACTTAACACCATCTCAGGACACATGATGCCTTCTGACTGGTTGGTTGGTTGGCTGACTGATTTTTGTCCCTTCAAGCCAACAAAACCAACCTACTTCAAGAACATTGGTCCATCAGTTTACCTTGGTAGTCAGAGACCACCTGGAGGGCAATGCTCTTTATGCAGACAAAAAAAAATCTTCAATAAGATTAACTCACCTAATAGGATTTGGGGATGCAAGGAAGCCCATTATGGTGTCTCCTACAAACCAGAGGCTCCAAAGGCTTTAGCCATTCACTTTAATGTAATCTGCCCTAATCTAATCAAGGCTGTCTCCTTGCATTCTGTCAGGGGACTTTGAGTACTGGTCTTTTAAAAAAAAAAAAAAGAAAGAAAGAAAGAAAAATGAAGGCAAGGCAGATATATACTAGCCTTTATCTGCAAATTAGTACAGATCTGGCTACTACAGTGGAAAAGGGAAAGGCTGCTCCCTTACTCTGCTAGCTTCTATGATCTACTAAGCCAATAAATGACCGCACTTGATACTTAAATCGTAATTAAATGTCACAAGGAAGATCTCACATGTTGATTAATCATCTCACTCAAAACCCACACCCTCCTTTCTAAACTGACTCTAAGAGGAGCAAGGATCTAAGTCCACAGCAAGCTCTCCTCCACACAAACAGCCAGAGCCAAGGCTGACTCAAGAGCAGAAAAATTCCCCTTGTCTGACCACCTCTACACTTGTTCAAAGCAGTTTCTGTTCTGTCTCCCTCAAAGTCCTCAAGCAATTACCTCCAGATGCTCGGCACAAAAGCAGGTGTTTACAGCACATCTTATTGGAGGAGAAATCTAGTTCATCTCACCCCTTAAATTAGTTACTCTAAAGCCAGGAAACCAGCTCTCATGCTATACCTTCCATTTCCCATGTTGTATCGGGGCTGGAGAGATGGCTCAAAGGTTGAGAGCACTGACTGTTCTTCCTAGAGGTCCTGAGTTCAATTCCCCAGCAACCACATGGTGGCTCACAACCATCTATGAGATCCCATATTGTATCATTACACCCATCACCTTATTGACATGCTCACACACATGATAAAGCAACTCCAAAAGGAGAAAATAAAAATTAAATATATATATATATTTGCTACCATATTCTAGACATCTACTGACACATACGACACATACAAGAATTATGAAGCACACTACTTTTTAAATCTATTTTTTTATGTTTGGGCAATGCTAGGGATGGAACTCAGGGGACTGTGCACCCTAGACAAGCACTGTACCAGTGAGCTACATCTTCAGCACTTACTTACGTAATGGCTGTATGCTAATGTGCTTTTTTTTTTTATTTCTGCTATATCGGTTAGTATAATTATTTCACCTGTTTTTTTAAAAGTAAAAATATGTGTCACACATACATACTTCAATTCAACACCACTGTTTTCGACAACGTGCTCACTGTAAGTATTCCTGGTACACCACGTGGTGAAGCCAACATGGCTCCCGGCAGGAGGCACCTTGTACGGAGGCACGCCCCTAAACGTGACTACGTAAACACATGCACACCCCTTCTCTTAAAAAGAGATGCCATGTTATGGTCTCTCTCTCCTCCTGTCCTGCTTCTCTGCTCCTGTACCCGCCTGGGAACTCTCTTAAATAAGCCCTCATGTGGCCTTGGTAGTGTGAGTGTATGTGTGTCTCTTCTCACGTGCAAAACCAACACTCACTTCAGTTTCAAAGTGAGGCACCTACATATTTCACTCTCAGCATCATCAGGTTAAGGACAGATGAACCATCCATGAGTAACTATTTACTTACTGAAGCCTAAGGAGGACAGTCAGTCGGTCACTAAATATCTGAAGTGACAAGAATATTGATTGTCCTGTTTATTTTTTTTCTCAACCTTCAGTTGTCCATCCACCATAAGATAAACAGGTTTCACGGACCTTGTTGTGCCAAACTCACAGCTAACTTCATCTACTTCAAGGCAGAAGTACATCGAAACATTTTATTTTCAATAAAAAGAGACTAATTCCCAGCCTACAGAACCAAAGTTCCTGTTATGGAGGACATCTATCTTTTGAGAATTCTCCAGAAGATACTGGCTCAAACAAGCTAGGACTTGCAGATACTAACCACTGAGCAAAATGACCACATTTCTTGTCCTGTGAATCATTTCCCCAAGTTCTGTCCCTAGCAAGTTTAAACATGGGACTCAGAAAAAATACTGTTAGTCCCAAGAACTGAGAGGTCAATGAGAGATCCAAGCAGTGCACACTGGTTATCAGAGGAAGGAGAACAGCTAACAAAGGTGTCAACCAGGAAGGATGAAGGAATAATTTGCCACAGATGTTCTTTGCTTATCTCATCCTACCGTTCTCTTATGCCCAGCAAGACCTAGGCATTTCTGGGATCTCCCTATAACATTTGCTGAAACCAAATCTGCATTCCCAGCAGCTCCTAACCTCTCTAACTTAGGCTAAAAAGACAAAGCTTAAGGTATTTACTCAACCCACTCAGAATATGATGGCATATGAGGGGAATACAAAAATGAAGCAAAGAGGACTAGTCCCTCAATATATAAGGTCTTGCCATGGCACTGTAACACAGTATGTGCAAAGACTTGAGTAAGCCCAGGTGAGAAGCCTCAGTGAGATGCAAACATCTATCATCTCTACATAAAGCCCAATAACAAAGTGCCATCCCACCAAAGTCAAATATGGGAATCAATTTAATAGTCTTACTTATAGAGTATGGATGAGCAGTTACTCACAGAGCATGAGTGACCCCCAAAGCAGCTGCTTCACCAAAGTGTCACCCTTGAATGCATGATGACTTTCTCACAGATGGAGTCTCTGCTCAGTAAACTTTCGTGTCTATTTACTTGGGCATCTCCCATCTAGAAACCCAGAGACCACATGAAATTAAAGCAGAATTACATACAAATGACCCAATGTACGTGAATGAACAATTGTGATCAGATGAGGATCCAATGACCCTCCTTATACCCATTCTCCCAAAAGGAAATATTAATAGTCAAAAGACCCAATCTTAATGAAGTGTCTCTTGAAAGCAGTCACAACTTCTGTGATGAAAGAAGGCATTTTCTCAACTGCAGCTTTGTCAAGTAGACATATAACTACCCAGCAGCACAATGAGAAATCAGGTAGGGCTAAATGATGACAAAGACTTCTCTCAATGGCCCATGGCAGTTCATGCCTTCGTGGCAATCGTCTCTAAAAAGAGATCCTAGTGATGGTCAGGGGACCCACAGATAAGTTTTTCATTCAATTTGATTGGGACAGAAAAGTACATTTGAACAGCTTCCTGGCATGCTTGAAATGAGGAATTTCAGAACTGACTTCCAGGAGGTAAGATACTTTAACCCCTTCTTATATCTTACAGATAGGAAGAATCAGAAGACAGAAAGGCATGAGAACAAAGACACGGCTGGACTGAACCTTTATGTGAGCAACTTTGTCTTATGTCTACTCTTGACTAGTCTCTTGAAGTTATTACCTGCTGGAATGCAATGTTCATTTCGGATGTAGAAACACAAAGAGTTAATTCGTGCCTACCATCTGCTCCCACCATTCCAAAAAAAGGTAAAACATTACCAAGACCTTAAAAAGCTCAAGGTTGAAGACAAATAAAAAAATAATGTAGATAGCATTCAGCAAACATTTTTATTTTGGTTAAATATCAAGGTGAATTTTTTTTTAAGATTCATTTATTTATGTAAAGGAGTATGTGTGTGCCTGCATGACAGAAGAGGGCATCAGACCCCATTATAGATGGTTGTGAGTTACCATTTGGTTGCTGGGAATTGATCACAGAAACTGTGGCAAAGCAATCAGTGCATTTAACTGCTAAATCAGCTCTCTTTATATGACGTTTGAAAGTTTTAGTTGAAAATGGGGTAAGGTTTCTGTTTTAACTGCCAAAAAAAAAAAAAAATGTAATGAAAGGTTTGATAACCTTTTTATGGAATATTTGTTAGCTCTGCTTCTATAATAAGGTTCTTTGGGAAGAAAAGAAAAAAAAAAAAAGCCATCCCTATACTTAGGTAGAATTTTCTGAAGTAGTTTTAGATCTGTAGTCCACAAACAGAGTGCAACACAGTCAGGTTTGTGGGAGAAAGCTGTGTTCATGTGAAGATGAGAAACTCCATGTTGATTCCATACCTTATATTTATGTCTCTCCCCTGGAATTTTTGGAAAGATTAAGATCCACTAGATAATTTTAAGTTTCAAAATGCCTTAAGTTCCTCAGGGGGGAAGCATTATGTAAATGTAAATAAACTATGCAGCATCTGTATTTGGTTGTTCATCACTTTTTTTACAGTGTAATTAAGAACTTGTGCTATTTAAGTCAGTAACTGGGCAAAGGTTTTAATCACTCAGAGACAGTTAAAACCACAGGTAGGATCAGCATTTAAGCCAGAAGGCAGGTTGGAATAAACGAGCAGGCCTTGTTCTGGTGATCAACCCTTTCCCCTAGCATTTGCTGAGCTGTGAGTTGGAGGATTAGCCATTGATTTAGCTATCACATGCCATCTCAGACTTTCAGATACGTTGAAGTGTCCGGAGTGAGCTGAAAGAAGAAACAAAAGCAAAGATGTGCATCACCGCGCCTGGCAGTGTCTTTATTTTTTAAGCTGATTCTGTGAATTTGTCAGTCACTCACCTTCTTTAAACTAGTCCTGTTTATATGTCATTATATATGCCTGCCTTTCAGGAACCATACTTCAGAAACACATGCACCCTACCTAAGAATCTCCTGGGTGCTTTTTTTAAAGTATTACTCTGTTGTTACATGGTTGTTTTGTGACAGGGCATAATCGGATGCCACCCTGGAACTGGCCCAGTAGCCATGGCAAACAGAACAGAGCAATACAGTTGTAGCCAAGCCTACAGTTATCATAATGAAGCTACATTGACATTGACATTCTCTGGTAGGTAGAGTGGGGGCTTTAACTGAAGCCCAGCCATTACTTCTTCTTACCTTCCCGTCTGCAAGTGACTTGGGGAGATGCTAAACTGTACATCAAGTGGAAGATTAACTGAAATATAAATATACACTCCACGATGCAACGCCCATGAGATCACTATCCAGGATGAAGCAGTGACAGAACTCCATTGGGCTCACTCATACTCCTGTACGTAATCCCTCTCCTACACTCTGAAAATAAACCCGATAAACTTAGTGGTTCATCAAAGGAAAAAGAAAAAACGCTTGGGTGAAATTATAGTCTGGTCAGGGATGGACAGACATTTGTTCTGTTACCTCAGAAAAAGCCAGCACAATACCTATTACAAGCTGAAATGAGTTTCCTAAAAAAATACATATTAACATCTTAACCATTCTAGTTTCATTTCTGATACTCCGACCAAATGTAACTTAGTGGAAGAAAGAATTTATTTGGTTTATATTTGTATCATCAAAGAAAAGTCAGGCAGAAACTCAAGCATGAACTTGAAGTGGAAACTATAGAGGAATGCTACTTGCTGGATTATCCAATCTTATATTTAGTTTTCTTAAAGAGCCTAGGACCAGAGAATGGTGCCACTCACAATGGGTTGGGTCCTCCTACACTAATTAATAATCTTTCACAGACAAACCCACAGGCCAAATTGATCTAATTGTCAACTGAGATTACCTCTTCCCAGGTGACTCCAGGTTATGTCAAGTTGACATTAACCTCTTATTACCTCATGATGTGACCTTTCTCTGAACAGTGTTGTTAAAGATGTAACCAGCTGAAATGAAATCACAGCAGATTAGTATGAACCCCTAATGCAGTGTGACTGGTGTCTTTATAAGACGATGGCTACTACAGGAAGATCTAAAAAGCAGCAAAGGCAGAGACTAGAATTTTGAAGTTGTGAGCAAAAGTATGCCAATGGCCAATAAGAGCTACCAGAAGCTAGACTGAAGGATCCAGAAGGGTCAGCCTTTTTATATTATTTTAAGCCACCCTGCTTTTGGAACTTCAGAACAGCAGCCAGGGAAAACAAATACAAGCATCCACTAAAAGCTCTGACCATCAGTCTAATTTTAATTTTTGTTATTGTTTTGAGACAGGAACAACTTAGCTCATGCTGGCACTGAACTCTCACTATGCAGTGCAAACTGGCCTGGAACCCCAATCCTCTTGCTTCCTTCTCCCAAGTGCCAACATTACAGGTGCGTGCCACTTAGTCGCACTAGGATCTCAGTTTGAGAAACAGCTTCTAGAAACATAAGCTTTGTGCCCAGCCTAGAATACATGAGGTTGAGATCCTATCTCTAAAAAACTGGAAATAAGAAAAAGTACAAAACCCATTTCATGTCAAGTCTGAAACTGTTTTCATTAAAAAGATCAACTGTGAAGAATACTGCAACAAAATCTGAGAAACACTAAGTAAAATAACCAGAAAACCCCATATGCCTGCAGGTGAGGGCTATAGACAAACACACAAGGCCTGGCCTCCTGGCTCTTCAGAAGCAGAGGAAATAAACACCCTAGAATCAACATCAATGCCCAAATAAGCTTTATTGGCTTGGGTTTGTTTGTTGGGGGAGCTATCTTTGAGGGGGGATCTTGTTCTGTAGTCCTGTGTAGTTGGGAACTCTCGAGGAAGTTCTGGCTGGTCTCTCACTAGTGGCAGGCAATTCTTTCCACCTTAGCCTGTCAAGTGCTTTGGTTATATGGAAGCACTACCATACTCAGCTAACCCACATAAATTTTGAAAATTTGCCCTGGAAATTATCCTCAATTATTACCTTCTGTTCCTGTTTGAAAATTAAAAGGCTCCAGAAAACCTTCACCTGCATCTGATTTGCTGAGCCCATGTTTACAAAGAGCTAATATTTAAGGGGAATCAGCAAGGCGAGAGCTATTGGAATCCACTATCCAACCATCCATCCTTTTAAGTGTCTGACTATAATCCACACAGACATACTTAGCAAACTTTAAAATACAGCCTCTCAACATTGTTACAATTAAGTCACTCTGAAATGTCATGAAAAGCAATCTAGTCCCATTAAAATCTTCACACTCTCATTAAAAAAGCACTTACAGACTTGAAAATGTTCCTAATACATTATTTAAAGACACAAGATGTACAATGACTAAAATCCTTGTATAAGGAAGAATAGGAGCAAGCCTACTTTAAAAAAAAAAAAAAGTACAAAATTGTGTCATAATTGGGTAATTGGTAAACTACAGGTAGCAGTCAGACTGTAATATATCAGTTAAAAAAAGACGACGACGACGGGCCCTTCCCCCAACCTAAAATTTCAGCCCACCCAGGGGCCATCCTCATCAACAATCCAAACAACACTGCTTAGCTAATGGTCCCTCCACCTTCTCCGGCTGGATTTCCAGCAGGGAAAAGGGGAGGAGGAAGGAGAAAAAGCCCCAGACCTTTTCAACTGACACCCCCCCAGGACACCAGTCATCTGGGAAAGCCCTGACCTCTGCTCCGTGTGGTCTCCTCCCTTTCAATTAAGGGCCATGGCTATTTATCTGTTGCCATTCAGAAACCTAAATGTGTTTTTACAGACTCTAAATCCCTCAAGGGACCAGCAGGAGCCTCAGGCTGGAAGCCTCTCTTCTGTTCCGCCCCTCCCCCAGGCCCTGCAAACCCCCCACCCCAATCCCATACAATCTACCTTTCACTCAGGAGCCAAGTTTCTAATGAAGAGGAGGTGTCACTCTGAAGACTTCCAATGCAGCTAAGCCATCACCACAGGCATCTGTGTAAGGGGTGGCATGTGGCTCTGTGTACCAGGACAGTGGGCATCACAGTTCTAAACATGTGCAATGATTGTTTTAAATATAGTTACTTAAAATGATGACTCTGCATAAAAGTTAAGATTTCTGACCATTTTCTCTCTTCCACGTGTGGGCAGGGGATATACATATACATATATATATATATATATATATATATATATATATATCCACTTATTCATTCTGGGCAGGGAGCCCTCCACCTCTGAGTGGACCATATAAATTACTCAATGACTGCCTATTGTATGTTGGAAACCTTACAGTATTCTCTCTAAGTAATCATTAATTTCCCAGTTTTACCATTGGAGAAACCAGAGAAGCACCAAGATTCCAACAAATTCAAGAAGAAAAAAATCACAAGGAAACTATTGAGTCCACTACATACTGATTTCGGAACTAATCGATAAAATCTAGTAGTTAAAGAACAGGTAAGAATTAGGAGTAAACAATGAAATGTATATACAATTCTCCAAGGATTCAACAGCAACATTTTGTTTGCCTTAAACATCCTCTGTTAAACCAGATGTTTAAGATTAAAGCCAGTTAGTGCTGGAGAAACGGCTCAGCAGTTAAGAGCTCTTGATGAGGACATGCAATCCATTTTCAGCTCCTATGTCAGGCAGCTAGCTTATGATTTCCTGTAACTCCAGTTTAGATGAAACAACGCCCTCTTCTGGCCTCAATGGGTACCTGCACTCATGTGCACATATCCCCTCCAAGCCAGCCACATTTTTTTCAGTGAAACTAATAGTATGTTTTGAATAATCATGTTGTTCTCTCTCTCTCTCTCTCTCCATCACTCCTCCCTCCTTCCTCTGCCCTTTCTTCTCCCACCTCTCTCCCTCACCCTCTACTAATAGTTATAGTAAAGAAGGGGAATGATGGGGCTAAGGTACAACTCAGTGGCAGAGTGCCTGCTTGCCATGGTGAAGACCTGAGTTCAATTTCCAACACTATAAAAAGGAAGAAATGGTAGAAACAGAATGACTGCAAGGAAACACACTGCTCACTAGCTGTCACTTCTTGCTATACACAGAAAATAATGGTTGACGAGCAGGACTGTATGAGCCTAACAAATTACCACCAACTAGTTTGCTTAAACCATAGAATTTAATTTTCTCATAGTTTTGGAGTCTGGGAAATTCAAGTGGTCCAATTCTAAGTATGACCATTTTGAATGGGAACATACTTCCCAGACTATAGATGATCACCCTTTGACTGAGGATTGGGGGAATATCAAAAAAGAGAGTAAGATCTCTGGTATCTTGATTTAAGGACATTAATCTCATCAAAAAGATTTTGCCCTCATGAACCCATCTAACCCTAATTGTCTCCCAAAGGTGCCATTCAAATACCATCACATTGAGGATTAGAGCTTCAATATGTACAAAGGGGATATGGGGAAGCCACTTTTTTCAATTCATAGGAGGAATCTTTAAATTAGCTCATGGCTCCCATTGGAAGAAGCACAGCAATCCTTCAATAAACAATGAACAACCAACAGCTGCAGAAGAGTAAACAGGCCACACACCCACATTCACCAATGATCTGTAAAATCTATAAAATCTGATTGATGGCAGAACACCTGAGGACTGAAAGGTTTGAGGTGTGCAGAAAGAGTTTTCAGTCAATGCTGACGGAGGCTCTCTAAAAAGATGCTTGTTCATATATGGAATTTATAAATAAAGAATTTAAAGATGGTTGCTTTCAAGGGTAAAATGACTCTTCACATAATATCCTTTATCTCCCAGTGTCCAGGCCTTTGTGTGACCTTCTTCACATGAGAGAGTAGAAAAAATTCTGTAACTTACTTCTAACCAAGTAGGGGGGGAAAAGTAAAGATGGCAGAACCTTTCTGTGATGATTTTTTTGTTTGTTTGTTTGTGCTCTAACAAAGTTTGAGGGAAGCGCTAGCTACTAGTTAACCATAAAGGCCAAGCAGTAGTATCACACAGCTTTAATCTCAGCACTAGGGATCTCATGCCTTTGGTTCCAGTATTTGAGGGGCACATGCCTTTAATCCTAGCAGTAGACAAGTGGAGACAGGAAGTGATATGGCTGGGCAGAGAGAGGAATATAAGGCAGGAGGAAACAGGAACTCAGCCCCTTTGGAGCCTGAGGATTTGGTAGATAATTAAGAAGTCTCTCTTGTAGCTGGCTCCTTTGATCTTTAAGCATTTATCTCAATATCTATCTGACTTCTAGTTTCTATTATTAAGACAAATAAGAATTCGAGCTACACTTTTCCAAACAAGGAACCTATTTCTATTTATTTATCCTTACTTAGATTCATGCACATGTCTGAAGAAGGGGTATGTGCATGTATGTGCAAGTACACAATATTGTGGGAATATTTATTAGTAATATATTATATAAAGAATTAATATTTATTAAGAGGTCATATGAATATTTATATAAATTATTTTTAAGGCAATTTTTGGAGATAGAACTGTCTTATGTCTGTTGTAGGTCTACTTTTTAAGAACACAGGAAAAGAAACAGGAACAGAAGTTCATGGTCTTGGGTCTCAATCGATTTCGGACTCACCCCATAAGGGCCCTGATTCTCAGAAGCTACTAAAGCTTCCCCAAGTAACATCATAATCCCACTACAACTCAAGGGGACCAGAAGAGGGCATCAGGTTTCCTGAAGCTGTAGTCATAATAGGTTCAGAAGCACTTAACATGGGTGCTGGGAACCAAACTCAAGTCTTGGAAAGGAGCAATAAATACTATCTTAACTGCTAAATTAATTTTTAATGAGGAAAGAGAACTAAAAAAGCTAATGCATATAGTGTTTCACATGAATGAATATTTATTTCATGATATATAACTTTTCATATCCCCCCAAAAAAATAACTAATCCAACTCCCCCACCCTGGGGGCTGAGGATGGAACCCAGAGCCCTCCTTGTGCATGTTAGGCAAGCATGAGACCAGTGAGTGAGCCTAGTCCTCCAGCCCCATAATTAAAAATCTTGAAATGTAAATCCTATTTAAATACTGAAGGAAAAAATTATCAATTCTATAACCTCCTTCCCTAACTGTATCTTCCATAAAATGTGATTTGATTTACTAAAGTTTCTTAAAGAAAGCTTATAAAGCTCCTAGGCCTTGTCCCCATGCTAAACAAAGCAGTCAAACTGCATGTGAGGTTCAGGGCCCACTAATACAACAATGAAAACCACCCTCCCTCAAGCAGTACACAGATATGCAGACTGTGTGCAGGGAGTAAGAATGTTGTGTTAGTCTGGGAAGTAGTTATGGACGCCTTTAATCCCAGTTGGACTTCTATGAGTTCAAGGCCAGCCTGGTACACAGAATGAGTTCTAGGATAGCCAAGACTGATATACAGAGAAACCCTTTTTGGGGAAAAAGAAAAAAAAAGTTGTATTACCTTCTAGCATAATTTTAATATGTCCCTTTGACAAATTCCATGACCAAAAGCAATTTCAGGAAGTAAAGAATTTATTTTATCTCTTACCTCCAGATTCTAGTCCCCACAATGAGGAAAGTCAGGGCAGAAACTCAAAGCAGGAACCTGAAGACTGCTTGGAATTCCACACCTTTGACTAGAGAAACTCACTCAGAACCAAAAAACCTTGGAGGTATGCTACCTGCTAGTTTGCTCAGACTCACTCTAGGACTACATACCCAGGAAATGGTGCCACCTACTGTGTGGCACCAACTAACAATCCAACACCAATTAACAATAATTAAAAAAAAAAAAAAATCCCCCACAGACATGCCCACAAGCCAGTTTGATCTGGAAAAATCCCTGAACTGAGACTCCTTTCTCAGGTGACTTGGGCTATGTCAAGTTAATGGTTAAAGTTAACTAGGACATACTTCAGCAGGGAAAGATTTGATTCTTGGTGTATGAGTAAAATTTTGTTTGGAGGAGCTGAAGATGTTCTAAATAATGTGATATTAGCTTATCATACAAACAACAACCCAAATCTGGGAGTTAAATTGAGTGTGATTACATCTTTCATTGTAGAAGGTGAATATGTGTCTTTGAAGTCAGCCTGGTCTACACAGATACCATTTCTTTCTTTGCTCTATTTTAGCTAGCTACACATCTGAGAACTTCATTACTGTAATCTGCTGACATGTCTGTCTCTTGCACTGGACAGAGGGCTTCTGAACACAAACACCCTTCTCACTTTTTTCTTCCAGTATTTGACAGGGCAGCACTTGACACAGGCTGTAACTCCACCATATTAGATAGTCACTACTAGAGTATAAGATAATAAGCAGCCAGGTGACCCACTCCCTTTTAAATAAAAAAAAGTCTGCCACAATCTCATACACAGTTACTAGGAAACAATGCTACCTCTGTGTTAAATCTAGTCTTGGTTAATGTTGGTCCTTCTGTTTATTCCATATTACCAGCCATTATTTCTCAAGTCAAAGTTTGAAGAAATGTGAATATTCCATGAAAGAGTGAAATGAACAGTATATTCTGAAGTCAGATATGCTTGGGAAATGTGTGTTAAACCATATTACTTGAACGGGCATTGAAATGTGCAAATATCAAAGTAAATTTCCAAGAAAGGAATAACACACTCACTTTTTTCCCCTCACCAAAATATTCCATTCTATTCTTCTGTGGAAGATGGGAAATACCCATTTTCTGAGAAATTTATAAGTGGACAAAATGAAAAGCCTTAGTGGTATATCTATAAATATGAAGCAAGGATGGCAAGCAGATTCATTCTTACATTGTGACAACCAACATTTACTACTTAACTACGCTACCTACAAAGGACAAAGCCCCTTCACTAACAGAACTTATATCCCATTGGAAGAGAAGGATGCCCCACCTCCAGCTAGGAAAATAAAGAAGTCTTTCTAGTCTCTAAGAGGCTCTGAACACTGTTCCTTTTACAGACCTTTAGCACCTGGAGGAGCTCTGTAAATATATTGCTTAGCAACTTGCTTGCAGGATTCAGCAGGCATTTTCCAAATTCCCACACAAACCAATCAAAATAGTAGTAAAAACTCTATGCTCCGTTATTTGATGACATGGAAAAACTTTTATATAAGCAATCCAGGACCTGGAAGGTAAGTGCTTTAGGAATCATTCATTTCATTATACTCTCTCCACCCCACTTCCTCCCCCTCATCATCCCCAAAGAAGAAAGTGAGCCCTGGAAAAGTTACGCAGGCGTCCATCATTAAATCAAGATAATACAGTAAACCTAGGAATTGACATGAAGATTAAGAACCACAAACTGTCACAAGTGTAAGGCTGCAAAAATCACAAGCAACTGCAGTAGGCTGTGACCATCTACCACTCAGGCTGCTTCAGTGCCACTCTCTTGTCTTTCCTGTCTTAGTGATAAAAGCGGTTTTGTTATCAGAAGCGGTTCTCTGAGGACTGTCATAACAAAGCTTTCTCTTCGGTCACATCCAACTTCCCTGCAACAAGAGAAGCACAATGGAGCAGACAAGGAAAGGTGAGCCCAAAGAAAGCTTGAGGAGCTGTGTGGCATTTCAACAGGTTTCCAGCCAGGAAAACATAGCACAGTAAGCTGTTTTATAGAGAGATCATCAGACCGAATGCTTTAACTCAGACTCTAGAATGAAAAAGCATATTACAGCAGGTATTAAGTCCTAGGTTCTACCTGAAGCTCTTTCCCTGCCATGCTCACTGATCCTGGACCAGTGACTAATTTTTCCCCTGTCTGTAAGGTGGAGGTCCTATAAAGGCCCCCAAAAGATTCATATTCTGTGATTTTGTTGAACACATGCCACCAACCAGAAGCTTCCCATCAGCTGAGCCCTTTCTCCTGGGATGGAACCACTTCTGCTGCTGTCTGAATTGCAGATCTGCTAGACTTGCATCAAGTACTGAATGTTACAGGACATAAAATAGATAAGTGCTCTCTAGATAGATTTTATTATACTCCCCTATCATTTAACATACAGTAAAGAGCGATACTATGAAATATTATGGAACCTAAGAGTACAGTACCCCACGTTGTTCTAACTATCATGGTGTCAACATTCCAGAACTTACATTTTAAGAAAAACCTGCAATAATTCAGTAAGAAAAAGGGAACAAGCCAGAGTCACATGAAAAACTAAAACACAAAACTGTTAAAAACCCTTCATTATCCCCATCCCCTTTCTCTTGGTTTACCCTAAATGGGTTTTCACTGCAAACTTTATGCAGTTCTGGGCAAAACTGAAATGTCCCAACAGAAACTGCATTCAGAAGCAAGCAGCCACATCTGCACCATACTGTCAGTCAAACGAAGAAAGCAGACAGGCAGCACCTGGGCCCTTCCTGGTTGCTGGCTTCTGTGTTCTCAGCCTCAGTTACTGCCTCAATCCCTGCTTCCTGGGGCCAGTGACCCTTGACTTAAAGTCAATTCAATATTTAGACACCCACACGGCCATGCTACTTGGAGAAAAGCAAAACCTCAACCTCCTCCCTGCCAAAAACAGATAGGTAAAAATACTATAGAAAGGGGAAGGAAAGAAGAAATGAGTGTAAAGCATACTGAGCTGTAACAAAAACTGAGGGAACTTCAGCGCAAACACAAAGGAAAAAGACATTGGGGAAACTGTGCTGCTTATAAAATGAGAATTTCTTTTGTGCTTTTAAATGTGATCACAAGAAAAACACACTCTCTTCTTACTTCAAGGATCTACAAAATACACTGATAAAAAGAAGTTCAACATCTGCTGAGACTAATTAATTTGCTCTAGAGCAAGATGTCACTTAATCTTTTGAAATTTCAATTTCCTTAGCTCTAAAAAGAATATTGATGGGTGGATCTTAGGTGACCTGAAAGATCTCTATCTTGCTCTGAAGCATGCCTATCCTATCCATTCATTTGGTAAGCCACAAGTACTTGCTTTTGGTCTGAATACACATTGAACATTGCAGCACTGCAAGCACAATCAGGTAGAACAGCAGCATTTCAGACTTCTGGCCCAGCAATTTAGCAGATAAAGAGAATTACAGAAGAAACCAGTTTCTCTCAGCTAACCCTTGATGAAGGTAACACTTCGTGCCAACAGGCACAGATTTCACCACCTGGAAGACAGGCTGAGCATTTCTTTTTTTTTTTTTAATATATAAGGCAAAAGTATATACTTCTTGCTTACATTTTGGCTGGCCCATACTAATTGAATGCTATGTTTCTGAATCATTCCTACAGAAAAACAAAGGCACTTTTGTCTTTAAAAAGCAGTGACTTGGGCTGCGGATCTAGATCAGTGGTAGAGTGCTTGCCTAGCTCTGTCTCCAGCAGTCGGGGCAAAGGAGAGCATGGTGGGATGTACCACTAATGTCTGCATTTGGAGAGAAGAAACAGCAGGAAGAGTAGGGGTTCAAGGTCATCCCCAGCCACACAGTGAGTTCAAGACCAATCTGGCTAGAAAGGAAGACCCAATCTCAAAAGGAGGGAGGAGGGGGACTCTATAGATCTCTTTATATGCAGCTACAGAAAAACTGCTTTTAATATGTCAATATGCATCAAAATTTTAAAAAGCATATAGACCCCTGGTCATATAATTTAGTATTATGAATCTGTGGTATAGCTATTAAAGGTACTTTAGGCCACCAAGCCTGATAATCTGAAACATGTGTCTTCAGTCACTTCTCAAAACTCTCAGATTATACTGTTTAAAAAGGCACACAGCATTTTAAATGCTATTTGTGGTATAAAGACAAGAAAACAGGGTCATCCATACCAAGGGAGAGGCTTCTGTCCTGCCACAGATGAATGCTTTGGCTGTCTCTGCTACAACCAGTTCAATTAGCATCAAAACAAAGGCTCTTTAAAAGGCCATGCACACACTGTATGGGCTAGAGTCTAATTGAGCTACTTGTAAATTAATTACCTAATGTTGTCAAAATGGGGGGAATCATTCCTTTTATAGTGCAACCCAAAGCTGATCCTAAAAGTAAGCAAGAAGAATCCTCAGCAGCAGCAAATGTTTAGTTTTGCAAAAAAAAAAAAAAATACAGTGACAGAGCCTTTCCAAGTCATTGCTGATTCACGACAGATTCCCTTGCCAAGGCTTGATTTGTTAACATCCCCTCCTCCTTCTGGTTTAAGTACCTCCTCTGGCAGAGAACATGATACATTTCCATTCTCTCTCCTCTTAATCCACAAGACTTCAGTTCAGAGATGAACAAATCAGTGCCAAGTGTCTTAGACAGGACACTGAATTAAAGCCCAGAACATTAATCCACGTTGCCCTCTGGTACTACATAGAGGACTAGAGAATTAAACTTTTCATTCTAGTACAGCTGACCTCTACATATACACCTCCACCCCCTATTTCTACTTCCAAAATCTGCTTATAAAATATTTACTACAGTGATACATGATTAATCGAGTGTCACTAGACACTCTGTCATCATTCACACACCACACATGCCTTCAACCATCTCAAACACCTTTTCAGACTCTTAAAAATAACGGGTTATTTAAGGTTTCGTTTATATTTCTAATTCTCTTCTTAGGATGTGGAGGAATGGCGCTGTGCCATAGTACTTGTGTAGAGGCCAAAGGACAACTTGAAAGAGTTGTCCCATGAGAGTTCTGAAGATAGAGCTCAAGTGGCTGGGCTTAGAAACAAGTGTCTTTATCCACTGAGTCATTTTGTCAAACCAAAGGTTTTACTTTCAAGTAAAAAGGTTGCAAAGGCCCATGTATGTAAAACATGAGCATCACGTAAGAAGCTGCAGATGAAAAACCTTTATGTTCCAAATAACTGAACTGAGTTCCCATTTTGAATTGCAAACACATAGGAAAACACTAAGGAAAATGGCAAGGACACTACTGGTAATTCACCTCAACTCGCAGAGGTCAAAGGTTAGATCAGAGGTGACCTGGAAGACTAGACGAACAAGGGCAGCCTTTTCTAACACAGGTGTCTTAGGGTTTCTTCTCTTTTCTTTCTAATCCCGCCAGGCAGGTGCCACCAATGCCTGGTTGTCTCAGGGATTCTATTGCTGTGATAAACGCTAAGACCAAAAGCAATTTGAGGAGGAGAGGGATTATTTTGATTACACTTCCATAATACAGTCTATGACCAAAGGATGTCAAGACAGGGATTCAAGGCAGGAACTCAAACAAAAACACTGTCTATTGGCTTGTTCCTCCTGGCTTGATCAGTATGCTTTCTTATGTAACTCAGGTCCTGTCCAGAAGTAGCAATGCCCCAAATGGGCTGGGCCCTTCCATATCAACCATTAATCAAAAACAAACAAAAGCAAAACCCCTAAGCTCCATGGAGGCATTTTCTCAATTAAGATTCCCTCTTCCCAGATATGTACAGCTTTGAGCCAAGATGGCAAAAAAAAAAAAAAAAAAAAAAAAATGGTGATCATGAATTAAATATGAAATAAATACCCACAACCGCACAACACTCTCCTCCATAAAATCATATTAAGCACTGTCTCTCCAGGATGGAGAGACATAGGAGATCATTATTAGTGGTGTTACCCCCAATAACAATAACCCAGGAGAGTGCTCAGTGGCTGTGATTGGAACTGGAGACCCTGAGACAGAAATAATGGAAAACTTCACTCTTTTTTACTATACCAAACAGTGTCCTCAACAAGCACAGGAGTACCAAGTTAGGTCTCATCTCTGTAATTAAATCAATTCTGTAAATACTCTGAAACTGCCAGCAGGTACCACTTTAAATGAAGACACTGACAATCCAGCTTGGCGAACAACTGGATTCATAGTAGATATCTACGGAAGCATGGGCAATTGAAAGATATTTACCCTACTGGAAAGCCTCCTGGACAGCTTTTGGGAGCCACACCACCTAAGTATTCCATGAGAGACTCGTGAAAGAAAAACTAGGTGTACCACTGTAGATACATCATAGGATAGGCAAGTCATGAAAAGCTGCCTCCACTGAGCAAAGTCACCTGGACAACTTATAGGACACTACACCACTGAACACATACACACAGCATGGCTGACTCAGGAAAAGCTGCAAAATTCAAGAGATTCCTGTGTAAGAAATGCAGAGTTTGACTAACTGCAAATCCAAATTGTCTAACCGTAGTCTAACCTACTATTTACCTCTTACAGAAGCACTGGGGGCAAATGGCTTTGGGAACTACCATAGGGAATGTTTAACAGGCTGGATCTCTTGAAGGTCCAGTGTCTCATTAAAAGCCTGCAATACTCCCGATACAGAAATACAATTGATAGAACTGTTTAGGATTAGGACAGATTAGAGCTGACATCTATTTAATTAGCAGATGCGTAATCTATGAACAAATCATCAGTGCAATCTTCCTTTAAATAAAAAGGGAAGAAAAATATCAATCAACCAGAACCTCTAAAACTCCTGAAAGAAAACTAAAGCTTACTGCTGTTAACATTTTGTTTTGTTTTAATTTTTAATGTATGACAATAGAAACTCTGGCTACAAAATAAAAACAAATAAACTACAAACTGAAATCCATAGATTTTTTAAAATTGTAATTTATAATATAAATAAGATAAATGGACAGCAAACTAAAATCCATATAGTTTTTTTAATCTCAAAATAAGCAGAGCAGATACTTGAACTTCTAAACAGACATGACAAGATCTCAGAAAAAAATGTAAACTTTTAATTCCCAACCAGCTCCAAGGTATTACTATTTCAAAAAGTGAAGAATTGTACCAATTAATAACACTTAAATCCATAGACTTCCACGTCTAAGAAACTTATTGTGACCATGTTCAGTGTCAACATTACTAGGCTTAGAATCACAAAACCTACCAAGTGTATCTGTAAGGGTATCTGTCACTTTGAACATAAGTGGCACGTCCCATGGGCTAGGGTCCCACACTGAATATACAATAAATGGTGAAAGCAGGCTGACAGCAGAGCACCAGCATCCCATACATTCTGCTTCCCAAATGAGCCACAGATGTGAGCAAGCAGCCTCATGTTCCAGCTGCCATGCCTCCCCTCTCTCCGGGATGGAGTGTACAAACTGCCCTTCTTTCTAGTCAATTGGTCACACAACTAGAAAGCAACTAATACACTCATGCAGTCCTAAAATGTAGCAACGGTTCTTAGTGCTACAATATTTAGAGAATTTTTATTCCCTAAAGAAACATGAATCCTCTGGGATCATGATAGAGGGGGAATGAGGTCTTTAAGCGAACCTCAAGTGTACATGGCAGAAAAAGAGAACCAACTACCAAACACTGTCCTCTATGCACATGCATGCACACCAAACAAATAATAAGACATACATACATTATACATACACACACACACACACACACACACACACACACCAGGCTCCATCATTTTACTAAGTGAATTTTCTGTACCAATTAAAGGTGGACCCCTCCCCCAATATTCAATTCTGTCTTGTGATGGATGAATGGTGTTATTTGAGGATTTTAGGAGATAAGGAAGAACTTAGCAGCGGTACAGCTGGCAAAGTTATTTTGGAATTAAGTAATTCAATAGACATGCTGTGGCTAGAATGCAACAAAAATAAGACAATTAGTCTTTATGTATATCCATGGAGTGAAAACTATTATCCACAATTTGGCTAATTATATACTGTAAGAAAGCTGGAGTGAACCTTGCCTATACCACCCTGCTTAAGCAGTTTCTCCATCAGACTGACCACTGGGCTATTTCACGGTAGGCAGCTCTTTACCATTATATTTCATGCAATTCTCCAAACAGGCATTTTATTCAGATGATAACCCTGTGTTAAAACTATTTTTTTCTTCTTTTAAAAATATGTTAAGTGGGTCAGAAAACAGACGCAAGCCTCAAGCTGCTATAAGCTCTCAAAAGGTCAAAAAGCATGCTAAGTGGCAATAGAAACACTTCTCTCTTCCACACTTTCTTCAACAGCTGTGCATGCTTGAGACCTTGGTTCTTAACCTTTTATGGGTCACTGACCCCTAAGAGAATCTGATGAAAGCTAGAAAAACCTGCATACACAAATCTTCTGCCCGTGAAGTTGAGAAAGCGTATGAATCCTTTAAAACTTAACACAAAGTTAAAGACGTCTCAGCTAGCCTTTGAACCCCACGGGGCAAAGGTTCTGTTAATTCTTGTTTCTATAGCCAGTTCTTAAATAACCACTGCATGATGGGCAGCCAATTCTAATCTGCTCATGAAGTGGATAAATGAAAAATAAATGCAAGGATGGATGATAAAATACAGTCTTCATCTTTTTCACTAATTTTGCCAAATCTGTGTAATTCTAGAATTTGGGGTGTTCTTCAGAATACATTTCTTGGTGTCATTACCAAAAGATTTAAATTTACCAATTCTTGAGTGGTATGCAAGATCTAATTAAGTGGGTTCCTCCATGTGTATATGTGTGTGCATGTAGAGGCCAAAGGTCATACTCAGTGTCTTCCTCAACAGCTCTTCACCTAATTATTTTTAGGCAGGACATGTCAACAAACCTGGAACTTAACTCACCAATTTGAATAGACTATCTGGCCTGGTTTGGCCAGTGAGCCCCAGGAATCCTCTCCAGCACTGTAATTAGAGACATATGAGCACCCTGCTTTTTTACATGGGTTCTGAAGAGTTTCTTCATACCTGCTCAAAGGAGCCATTTTCCCACCCCTACTTTTTATCAAGTTCCCTCTAGTTTGAACAACATCAAACTTAACTGAGCAGATTAAAAACTTAAAAACTCTTTTCTGATGTGAAAGAAATAACATATCTAAGCTGCTCCAACAGAAGCTGAAAACGTCATCTACCTCACTGGCTTCCCATGGGCCCAAGATATTACTAAGTAACGAGTTTACAGTCCTGATAATAAAGCACATCTCAGCCAAACATTTTGTAGTTTGCTTGTTTTATTTTCCCTGAAAGGTCACAATGAGCATAACCAGACATTTACAGCAAGGCGTTTAGCACAGCTGACCGTGAGATCTCTACACTGTCAGAAACTCATCTGCACAACTTCCTGAGAAGTGTCTGCTCAACAGACTCAATCACCAAACAGAAATAAATGTTCTGTACACTCTCTAATTAGAAGAAATTCCTGATCTGAATAAAATGTTTTAACACAATAAAGTCATGTTCTCACTGGGCTCGGAGGTGCACAACTTTAATCCCAGCACTCGGGAGGGAGGCAGGAAGATATATGTGAGTTTTTTCATGCACACCTGGTCTATAACTGCCCCAGGCCTAGTCCCATCTAGGACTACATAGTGAGACTGTATTGGGGCTGGGGATGTTCTTATCAAGAAGAACTGGTATGCAACACCTCCACGAGTATAAAATTATGCCCTCTTTACAAAACCCGGTCATTAGGAGGCCTAACCTGCCTGATTAGGTGCATCTTTCTCACAAACATGCAATGTTTAGAATTCTGCTCCCCAGCCAGGAATCATGGTGCATACTTGTAATCCACAAGGCTGAGACAAGAGGATCAACTGAGCACAGAAATTAGAGGCTAGCCTGAGCACGTAACATGACCTGGTTTAAAAACGAACAAAACCACAATGTCTTATTTCCCTTCTCTCCCTATTTTCTGCAGCTGAGTAAGCCCCCCCTCCCCTCCTCCTTTCTTATTTTCTTCTCTTACTTTCTCTCTGCCTTCTCCCTTCCTGTATGTAGAAAAAGGAACTCATCACAACGCCCCCATCAGCTTCCCATCCACTCCTTCTTCCTCTCTTCACAGAGGCAGACACAGATGATCAGATGCAGCTAAAAAACGAAAGAGCTTCTATAATGCAACAAAGAGCTTGAGCTCTTAGCTGAGCATGGTAGTAGAAACCTGCAATCCTCACACTTGGGAGGTAGAGAAGGATGATCAAGAACTCAAATCCAGTCTACATGAGAGCTTACCACAAGCAAACCAAATCAAAAGTTTAGGCCTTTGATCTATCCTGCTACTGGCTTTAGGATCTTTAGGGCAACCTTGGAGTCCTGATAATTCTCAGAAAGTGATCAAGAAAAGAGCATTATTATTACATTTCTTCTCAACTGCCTCTACATCGAATTGTCTGTGACCTGGTATCTACCTTAAGAATAAACAAGCCCCATGATTGCTAGAAATTCCAGAAAACATCTTTAAGATGTATCACGTACGTGCACTCTTGTAAATTTTTTTTAATGAGGCTTAAATAGAATTTACAAAATTAAAAAGTTCTCTTTCTATACTCATCTAATTTACCCTCAAGAAACTGAGACTCCAAGCACACTTCGATGAAGGACGACGCAACCAAACTTCTCCAAAGTCCTTCACAGGGCCACAGAATGTCCATAAACAGTATGCTTGCCTCAGAAAATTGTTCTGAGAAAAAGCACCCCCTTTGCAATCACTTGACAATGGGCTACTTCAGCACACACCTCTGTAGGCATTATAAAGTAACTGATTACACCCTAAAAAAAAGTCATAAAATGCAAGGAACAGTGATAAAGAAATAGCTCAGCACTCTAGGGGGACTTGAGGCCAGAGTTTGGGTCCAGTACCTATCTTAAGAGAGGGAAAGCTCACAACCTTCTGTAACTCCAGTTCCAGGGGATCCTCTTCTGTCCTCCTCATCACAAACTGGGGAGGGTGGGGTGGGCGCATCTTAAAAATCTCTCTTTTTAAAAAAAAATATCAGAAACAAGTCTCCAACCCTCCACACCCAATCAAACACTATCTTCCCTAAAGAAAAATTATGTTGCATTATCTCTCAAAAATGAACAACCTATTACACAGTTCGCTGTATTCTATAGACTGTCATGGTACTTTAATAAATCATTTAGTCCTCACAAGCCTAAGATGATTATACTATTATTTTATAGACAAGGAAACAAGAGACTTTAACATGTCACATAGCTGACAAGTGGTAAAGGTAGTCTGTGAACCCAAGAACTGTCACAGTGGCCTACCAAAGTAGAATTTCTCTTCATAATAATGCTCATCTTGCACTAAATCTTAAATCTGCAGAATACTTTGGTTTTGGTTGTGGCTTTGATTTTTGAAATAGGGTCTCACCATGTAGTCCTAGTTTGCCTGGAACTGAATGCATAGACTGGACCAACCTCGGTAGCACTGAGATGAATGGAGTATATACCACCATGTCCAAGTATACCTTGATTCTTCATACCCTACAGAGACACAGTCAGCACTATCATGCCCTACACTTAGCAGTTAGTAAAACTGTTGATTGGCCATAAGTAACTCTTCTTCAAATGCAGTTCCTTTGAGGAAAGACTTATACAGGGCCTTTCTAAAGTTGATTCTGATGCAAGAAAATAATGAATGAACTGATTAAGTATGCCAGGAATCTGACAGTCAGTTAAGTGTTTGCCACCCAAGTATCAGGATCTGAATTTGGATGCCCAGGACACAGGTTAAAAGGCGAAGTAACCTTGCTGCTTTGTGCTTTGCACTGTAATCCTACTGCTGAGGAGGCAGAAATGGAGACCTGGAACTCAATGGCTGGGCAGACTAATGGAATTAAGTGCTTAAGGCACAACGAGAAACCCTGCCTCAAAAAATAAGGTAGATATGTATGATAAAGACACACAATATCAACCTTCTTGCCTCACATTCACACACACACACACACAGAGTGAGTTTCAACAGAGTATTTTGTCATTCAGAAATACCTTACAGTGACTTTATAGTTAGTTAGCCTACTTTTGAGCAAAGGTCTCTCTGTATAGCTCAGGCTGTTCTCCAATTCCCAACACAGACGATTTTTTTTTTTTTTTTTAAACACTGCTTATATGGCTCTTCAGTGTTAACCTGTATGCTGGATAGAGAGTAATGCTTTGCCTCTGTTTATTTCCTAAGCAAAACTAATCTTATTTTCTCTGCTCAAGCAATACATTTCATTAATTACTAATTCAACAGACCAAAGAAAAATAGGCTATTCAGCTGTCAGATCACACAAGACCTTTTTTAATACTTCAGTCTTGTGGAAATTTTTAAGCAGAATTTTTTTTTTAAAAGATCCCATTTCTGCTTTAATGACTTAAAAAAAGAAACTGCCCTTATGGGGGAAAGAGCATATAAAAGGTAATAAACATTTAATGATCCAATAATTGGTTATATCAGAGCAATCACTGTTCAGTAATTAACTTCTCTTCTGGCTTGTTCAGTTGATATTTTCAGCACCTTTGATAGGCCTACGATTGCCCATATTATTTATATAATAAGCTAAAATCTGGTGGAGGAGTTCTAAATACAGCAAGGTTTCTAGTCATCCAAGCGTATCTGAGTGCCTTTCCAAAGTGGCCTCCCTTAAATAGGCAAGTCATTCACAATCCCAAAAGCATCCGGCCCTCATCACGGAGTGAGAACAAAAAGCCAAAGAAATGACATGTCTGCTAAACTGTGTGGGCTGTGGGCACACAGCAACAAGAAAGGGGTTAAAAGGAAACACAACTGAAAATTAGAGCTTAAGAGATAGCAAAGAAAAAAAAATAATTAAATCAGGGAAGAATACAGTGAACAGCTGGTATGTTGTTACGATGCAAAATTACAATTAAGCTCAGGTTAATGTCATTTCCAACTAATTACCCACAGTCAGTTGGAAGAGACAGGCACTAAGAGAGTCACTTTACTACTATAGCAATTCTCCCAGGGCTGCCGTCCTCAAAGCCACAAGGGTCCTAGGATTTTGTTTTTTAAAATCATCAAGAAGAGTCCACACTAATGTTCTCTATCATTCTCTCTCTCTCCCTTCCCACTCCGATTCCCTGCAAACGACACACATACACCCTTTTAATGTCCTGTAGGAAAAAGAAAATGTCAGTCACCTCACACTTGATGTTTAAATCATTCCTTATTGCTGACATACTTGGTAGCTAACATGTGAAGAATTACAGTAACACTATTTAAATCATTCTTTTTTAATCTAACACTCAACCAGCTCTCTACCCTAACCAAAACCAGAAAAGAGCTTTAAGTATATAAGTCAGTAGTAGAGTGTCCACTCATCATGTGCAATCCCTAGCACATCTAGAAAAATCCTTCCAAGAGGGGAAAAAAAAAATATCCAGCACAGATGTTGGTAGAAATCCTGTCTTTCTGCCCCAGTTGTGAGAGTCTCTCCTGATACTGCCATGTGAATGAAATCTGTAAATAAACACAACAGAAGCATGGCTGCTATGGTCTCTGCACCTGACAACATCACACAGGGCTTCAAAGCCAGAAGCACCTGTTTCTTCTAAGGGAGGAAAATTAATTTGAAAGGCTGTCCTCAATTTGAGAGTGCTAAGGGAAAGACAAAGTTCTGGCACACTGAAAGCAAAAAAGGATTGTCTAAATCACCCCATCTCTCCTGTCTTTGCCACACCATGGGCACTGCCTCAGCCTGAGAACCACTGCAAAGAGAATGACATGACAACCCTGCCTCATGCGCCCCTGAAAACAGAGGCCAGGCAATTTGTCTGTTTCTTCATGCAGCAGAGAAAAGGGAGCAGAAAAGAGGCAGTAGTTGCTCTACTACTAATAGACAACTAACTTCCCGGTGCTATAACCAGTTTCTGTTCCTTTGTGCTCACAGGAATATTTATTTAATCAATGTACTGTAACTACACAAGCCTCCGGTGTACTTTTGGAAAGACAGAGAGCCATTCAGCACAGGGGTGACTGGAGTCTTGTCACCTGTTTAGTGAAAGTGTCCCTCATCACAATGGGGGTAGGGTAGAAGGGAACAGCTCTTAATTCTGATAGAGCTCACAAACCTGCCAGCAAGTACCTTGTTACCACAGCCAGCAGCCATGGCCATCACTCCCCTGCACTTGCACCCAGCTCAAGTGCAGGGTTTAATCCTGATTCCTTTACCGAAAGCATCCCTGTCTGAAGAAATCAAACAAGCAAGCCTGCTATTTAATAACAGCCACAACTTCATCCCCTGGGAGCCTGATGATTCTTCAGTCATGGGGAGAAAAAACAAATTAGGAAGGAAATCCAGGCAAATTCCATTACCTTTGGCTTTAAGTGCTCAAAGTGGAATAGAATAAAGGAGATTATTCAGAGCTGGACAGAGAAGAGGGAGAAATTCTTTCATTTTTTGTTAGCTAAGAATCTACCTTTCATCAGTACCAGATAAAGATACTTGGTTGATGAGACATGTTTAGGAAGTTAACCAGGCAGGAAAGATAAGATTCATTTACTTAATAGAGCCATAGCTGCAGTGGCTGCTTATCTGTCTTTACAGATTTCTCAAAACTGCTATGGGGATATTTTCAGTGAATTAAATTTCTAAAAGGACAAATCATAGAGTCCAATTTCGATATATACTCTGAGCATTAATAGACAAGTCACTGTCAGGATCTAACTGAAGGCTGAAGCAAAACATAAACAATAAAAAGCTTCACATCACCCAAACTCACAAGAGTGATTAAGAAACAAGTACAGACAAGTAATGTTTCTGCCATCTGTACCTTATTGTGCTTTACTGTATTATCAACCTTTATATATAGTCTTGGTTTCTTGGAATGTAAAAAGTGAAGAGGAAATTTGAGGAGTCTAATAAATATCCAACTCTTTTTTTGGTATGTGTGTGGGGTGTGTGTGTCACCTGTGCAAGCATAGGCAAAGAACAGAGAGGAGACTATGGGGTGTCCTGTTTTATCACATGCCACCTTATTCCCATCAGACAGGGAGGGCCTCTTATTGAAACTGGAGCTAAGTTGGCAGCCTAATGTTTAATGATCTTCCAGTCTCTGCTCAGGCACAGAACAGGATTTTTATGTGAATACTACATATGCAAACTCACAACTTCACATTTGTGTAGCAACTCTCTTGCCCAATACACTATTATCCCAGCCCCAATGAAGTTCTGTATGGGTACTGGTTACTCAGGTGTTCGCTTTAGAATAATTCCTTGTGCTAAATGTGAGCAATGCTTTTCAGGCAGTGTTTAACATACACACACACTTAAGGACAAACAAGTGTGATTGTTTTCTTTTCATAAAATGTAGTGGGGTTTACACAGAAATTTGTGAGGGGCGGGATAAGTCTGAGTGGGTAACATACTTGCTGTACACAGAATGATTTGTCTCCCCAGCACCATGTAAAAGCTGAGCACATAACTCCAGCTCTGGAGATTAAAGAAAGGAAGAAGTGTTGTGAGGGTGTTGCTAGATGGAGAATATAACAGAAATATCAAGGTACAGATTCAGTATAAGCTACTAACTCAAAAAATGCAGTGGAGAATCAATTGAGAAAGACAGCCAAATCAACCTCTATACAAGCCCTTAAAAGTCAAGGGTGTGTGCTGAAAACACACACACAGATTATTTTAAACCATTGCCATTATCATTGCTCGGAGAAATACTCAACTGTTTTCTACAATAATGATTCCAAAACAAATAACAACTAACTCCTTTGTATAGGGACTTGCTATAAAAGATGTCTTGAGGATAACGGAGTTTGAAAAATGTGAGAGAAGCCCTGGGATGGGACGTCTGTATATTTAATATACTGGGGTACAGATGTGCATGTGCATTTGAAAGTCACTGCACAAAGCAAAACCTGTAAGTTCCAACAGTGTGAAACCATCCAATCCAGATTCTCCAAGCCCAAAATGGATAATAGGGAGCAAAATTATGTGGGAAAGTTATACAGAAGCTTCAAAGACTGAAAGGGTATTCTCCCACCAAATACAAAATGCCTGGCTACGGCTTTCAGTAGATATTTGTCTCACAATTACATCTACCCTAAAAGGAAGCTGCTAAGTTATGATCACTATGTAACTCCTGCAGGAACCCCCTCCTGCAAATTTAAGAATAGAAACTGTGAAATCAAATTACTTGTCTGTGGCCACATGGGATTCTGGGTCATTGGCAAAATCCTGAGCCCTTCCACAACATAGCCTAGAAGTCTGTTTGGTATATGGAAGAGTTTTATTTCCAGACTGTTGACAAAACTCAGAAGCCCAGGCTGGTTCTTTCTAACCCCAGGCAAAACTCAAATCCACAATCCTCCCCAGTTCCCAGGGAGGCTCCCAGGTGGGGTTAAATTCAATCCACATCTCTCTCTTTCAGATTCAGATTCCCTGGTTGAGATAACCACACTAATCTGGGTAGGAAGCAGAGCGGTAAACTGGATTTTGCTCTCAGGCGGACCAAGGCATCTTGTACTCAAAGGCAGAAAGAGCCCTACCCTGGGGCCTTTTATCTGAGAGCACAATCGCTAAACCAGGATAATTTGTTTTAGAATACCAGAGCACTTGTTTTTAAACAAAACATTAGCCAAGAAAAGAGGTCACAACAAAAGGTATCAGAAGAAAAACAAACAAATACAAAAACAAACAAACAAAAAACACAGAATGTAGGGATTCTAAAACCCCCAGAAATGAGGACAGTTCTTCCCTCCCTCTTTTCAAATCTTATTAGACAATCCCGAAATGGTGAGTGCAAATAACTGACATGGTCTTTTTTCTTTTTTAAATTTAAATTAGTTGTATCCTAATGTAGGCTCAAGATAAAAATAAAAATAAAATTACTGTTATGAGCCCATGCAAAATTCAATCCTAAGGGTGACTTCTTTCTTTCACCTAAATACCTTTTACCTACTTTTAAGAAAACCTACCAAAGACACCCCAAGAGATCAAAACAAAATTTCTAGCACCTTCTTTCTTATGGTCAGATGAGGGGAAGGGGGGAGGCAATACCTGTCTATTTTAATATAGTGCATCCACAAGGGTACCAGTGACACAAATTAATTTTATAAAATTAAGCTTCAGTTATATGTCTGAAATATTTTTAAATGGCAGCAGTACAGCCCAACGGGAAAGCAATGGCCTATATATTAGGAAGCGTGGCCTCAGCAGCTCTACACTATCTTCATCGATAACTCATAGGTCATCCACAACTATTAAAGAATATAATTTTCTAGGTATGTTTTCTTGTCTGTAATACAGTGCCAGCCTAAAGTGTATTATCACTACCACCTCTAAGCCCAGGGAAGTGTAAGTAAAGCCTTTAGTAGTAGTCTGTTTGAACCAGAACAAAACCTTTTAATGTTTTACTTTATTTTAAATTCCATTATGCAGTGAAAACATTCGAATCAGGCTCTGTAGCCAAAAATGTATGGACTCCAGCAACATGCTCATCGCTTTTTATGTTAGGCGTTAAACTTTGTGGCCTGTTTCTTTTCCTAGAAACATGAATCCAGTGTGAGGATTGCATGAGCTGAAGACAGCAGGCAAAGTGAGCGATATCTGGTCCACAGCACGAACTCAATCATTGCTAGTGACTGTTATTAACATAGGTGCATCTATTCTGGCCTGAGGGCAAAGAGAAAAGGTGGCCAAGTGCTTTCATTTCCTATTCCTTCTGATCAAAGGGGAGACAGATCTTGTATTTCTAAAAACATGAATTCTGATGTAATCCTCACTTCCTTAAATTCCAAGATTCCTTTCCCTTATTCCCAAGCCTGTTGATTCAGGTGTTAGTTCAAGTATTGAATTCTATTCATCTGCATACACAGCTCCTTAGGATTCACAGATTTCTAAACCCACGGGGAAAACCTACACTAAAAAAAAAAAAAAAAAAAAACCCGGAATGTGTTCATCCCTTTAAATCAGTGATTCTCAACCTTCCCAATGCTGTGACCCTTTATTACAGTTCTTTATGTTGTGGTAACCCCCCCCCAACCATAAAATTGTTTCTTTGCTATTTCAAAACTGCCATCTTGCTACTGTTAGGAATCATAATGTAAATATCTGACATGCAACCTCTATGGGAATAGCAACCTACAGGTTGAGGACCATAACTTTAAATCATAAAAATAAGAGGGAGCACCCTCTCTTTTAACACATCCTGAATTCAAATGCTACTTCAGGGATCCAAAAGCAGATAAAGTATTCTTGCTTTATCATTATTATGTATTCTTTTTGAGAAGCTCACATGCACAAGGAGTTATATACATGTTGAATTTCTCTTTCCTCTTTGGTCAGGAGCCGTATTCAAGGCTGAGGAGTTGGTGCAAATGGCAAAGTGCTTGTCTTTGCCAGCATGAGGATCTGAGTTCAACATCCAGACCCTTTTTCAAAAGGCAGGGATGGTAGTCAGTATTCACCTGCCATCCCAGTACTGGGGATGTGGAAATAGGAGGATTCCCCAAGGAAAACTGGCTAACTAGTTTGGTTCTAACAATTAATTCTAGGTAAAAGTCAAAGTGACTGACCTCTGACCTACACACAGGCACTTACAAACCAACAATAACAACAAAATCCACCATGTCTGAATGGAGATCCAGAAGGAAAATTGTGTCAACATTGTCTACTTACATTTAAGCCAAAATATTTAAGAACTTTTTCACTTATTTATTCTCTCTAACATTCTGTTTTTGCCCCGATATGCATATGATTGACTGACTCAAAACATCACCTTTGAGACATTCGGGGTAGCAGAGGGATTTATCGGTCCTCAATGTCCTTGACTGCTGGAGCACACTGGGTCCAGGTAGAGCCTCACTTCTAATTATGTCTTCCCAATGGAAATGACCTACCAGAAGGGACAGACTTTCATGCTCTGCCTTCCTTCAGCTCAAATTTACTGAGCACAAAGTCAGATTAGGAGGTTCTACTTTACAGAAAATCAAATGTCATTTTTCCCCCCTCAGTATCTTCCCTAAGCCTGAACCTGAACTGTGTATCATTCTCATGACAATATAAAATTTAACTAATTCCCCAAATCCTTGCAAGTTCTAGAGCCCCATGCTTAACTTCATTTGAAGAAAACTTTACTGAAATCATTTGTAACCAAAACCCTCCGGAGAAGGAAAATACCATCTAGGAGCTGGAGAGATAGCTCAGCGGTTCAGAACACTTATTGCTCCTTTAGAGGACCTGGGTTCAATTCCCTGTACACACACATAGTGGCTCACAACATCTCTATCTCCAGAGGAGAGATCTAGGAGATGCAGTAAGGTTTCCCCCTTCTTCTAGCATCAGGCTTACAAAAAGTGCTTAGATATACATCCAGGTAAAATACTAACACATTTCACTTTTTAAAGAAATTAAAGAAAATAGCAAAATAAAAAGAATCCAGGTAATGTTTTCCTTCCTTCCAAAGAGTCTCACCCTAACTTAGAAAACAGGTGAAAATGGAGTTCTTCTGGTTGGCAACCTGAGGAATACTACACAACTAAAACCACTGCCCAAGTGGTCAAATGTCAAAAACCACTCACATCCCATTATTTCTGTCAGACTCCAAAGACAAATCCTGGATGTGATCAAAGACTCCATTCTGTTAGTCTTCTTCCTACTGACTTGGCAGCTCCCAAACAGACTGAAACCTGGAATGGGACCACATCCCATATTGCTGCATCCCTAAGATATCCATGGCAGACTTGGTATACCTATCTTACCAGGGCCTATTTCACATCCCTGTCTTTCTAAGTTCTGACACTGATCCTCTCTATGCTATAAATAACTTACTCATGGAGACTAAAGAGATGGCTTAGTGAAAAGTGCTTGCCTGGGTTTAGATGAACAACAGTGAAAGTGTCTGTCATCACAGCATTACTACCAGGAGATGGAAGACAGAGACAGAACCATCCCAGAGGTCCAAAGGCCAACTATCCTGATGTACACAGCAGATAAACAATAGAAAGGATGGATTTCAAACAAGGTAGAGGGTAAAGGATAACCTGTACTAATCTTTTCCACCTTTTCTTTCTCACACTCCTTTTAATAAGAATGAAGAGCTAATGGGGAACCACATGGAGCCAAGTGCTACATATGGATGACAAATGGCAGGTACCTCATGGTCTCTCTTCCCCCTACCCCCACTCCCTCCCTCTCTCCTTCCCCTCTCATCTACATGACCCCAAATGAAATCGCTACTTTGGCCTCTGTGTTCACAATTTGTGTTCACATTCAGGAAAACGGAGGTTGAGGGAGTATTTAAGAAAAAACAACTCTACACACAAATAATACTCCTGAGACACCAACCTTTTCATAATTGGCAGTGAAGCCATAAAATATATTCAGAAAAGAAGGAAACAAGGCCTTTACAAATCTGCCAGCCAGTCTATCAGCAAACTGATCCAAGTAAGAGCCATGGATACAAAGCATGGTGACCTATGCTCTGACACTGTAATCTAATCCTTAAACTAGAGACGACTGAGTGTTTTTGCATGTCATGTTTTCTAATGATGCTGTCAGCATGCTACAGGGGCACTTCTTGGGAAATGGAGGTAACGACAAAGCACATCGTTAGGAAGGCAATTATATGCAGTAGTAACCATTTTACAATGGCCATATGGGCTGCGTTTCAACAACATAATTTCCAATCAGGACAAGTGTACATATTTCTCTCTGTTCCTAATCCCAGGTACGACATACTAAATGAAATAAAAGTGCATCTGAAATATGGGTGGCAGATGTGGAAATCTACACAATGCTACGGTAATGTTAATCTATAATGAGAGAATACCCACTGCCCTAAGACAGACTAGGGGGGACCCATCTCCACAATTTCTTTAATTGGACACATCCCCAGGAGAGTCTAAGAAGGGCACAGGGAGAGGCTAAAGAAAAATTCAGTTTCTAGTAGTTGGAGATCTGAATGAATCACACTGTAGAGGTGAGACAGAATTTGAGCTGTGCACATATGCAAAATCAAAGGGTATAAAATTACCTCTAAACCCTGGACCTAAAGGTGTGGCTCCTATTATACAAGATTTTGATAGAGAGCACGGGCTGGCTTAGGTATCTATCCCCTGCCATTACAATGTCTAAGAAGTAATTCCACTGTTTTCCCACTTTAGATGTGAAAGCTTACTGAGGTGGCTGGAAAAGACGAGGAAAGACTGTCTGGGAACATGATGGAACAAACAGCTCTTCTCATCAAAGAGAAATACTCTTCTGAAAATTCAGGCCCCATGAGAATAATGAGGCAAGGATGTCTTTGCCTGTCCCCAACCTGATGGTCATTAGCCAGGTGTGAATCCTTTAGTACTAGAAAATGAACTATGTGGAAAGGCACCCTAGCCCAGGGGAACTGTGGAAGGGGATTCTCAACAATGTGCGGGTACTTTAAATGCAGTTGGGATTTCCATAAGAATCAATCTAACAGCCAGAGTCATTAGCATACTCTTTGTAGTATAAACAAACCTCAACTGGGTGGAGAGGGAACAATTTGAAAATGTGCTTGGAATAATGAAAGGAAACAATAGCAAGGAAATAATGGACTCTGTCACCAGGTATCTTCCAGAAATAGATATCAAGAAAAGCAAAAAGCTATTTAGTATGGTCTTTCATGAGGGAAGAATGGAGTGGCAGTAATTTAAAAATAAATAAAATAAAACCTAGCACCAGTAATAAGATCTCGTTTATTGTGGGCTATCTTCCCAAGGGAAGCAAGTGCCACTTCCTACATTAGCTTAAAAGCAGACCAACCCTCCAAAAAGGCATCTGTTAGTAAAATAAGTTTATATGCACAAAAACCTAGGACAGGCTACCAGTTCCTTCTCCAACTTCACACATCTGTTATGAAAGTTGTTTTAGGAAATTGGTGAGATAAGAAGGTGTGGATATCTGTAGATATTTAATAAATCCTGGGATATCAGAGAGACTACACAGGCAAATCCTAGGCAGACAGCTCAGGAAATCCTTGATCCTTGAATACAAAGATAAACAGCTGAGAGTCAATCACACACACCTTTAATCTCAGCACAGGGACAGCCAGAGTGGTGACCAACAGCCTTAATCCCTTAACTCCAGAGACAGAACTTCTTCTGTTTCTTTGAGTTCAAGGCTACACGCCTTTAATCCTAGCCTGGATGGGAAAGGGGTGTCTGTGTCTGTGTGTGTGTGTGTGTGTGTGTGTGTGTGTGTGTGTGTGTACACATGGGCTCATAGAAACCACACTGAAACGAAGGGACTGGCAAAAGTGACTAGCAGAAGCAACCAGGAGTGAGGCTGACGAAGCTGCAAAAGACAGCTGGGTGAGAAATGACTTGTGGTGCTTCCTCTCTGATATTTCAGTTTTCCCCCAATATTTGGCTCAAAGTCTTCTTTTCTTACAACCCAAATTTGTAATACTACAAGAAGGTACAATGGGCTTGGCAGCTACAGAAAAATCCTATCTTGTTTAAAAAAAAAAAAAATAGTAACACTGATAGTAGCCTCAATCTCAAGATCTCAAGAACGTGACCTCTCACTCTTGGGAAGGCTTAATATCTACCTGCTAATGTTACTTAAGGCCAGATTCTAATGCACAGAAAACACAGAGCAAGACTGAAAGGGAATAACACCATAATACTACAGGCAAACTATTTGAAACAGTTACTGTAAGATTCTGTATTTTGCTGTTGCGCTATGTTGGTTTATTTAAACAGAATCTCAGGTATCCCAGGCTGGTCTTGAACTTGCTATATAGCTGAGGTTGACAATGTACTTCAACTCCCCGCCTCCACCTTGGGAGTACTAGGATCACAGTGTCTACTATCACACCAATTTATGTGGATCCAAGCCAGGGCCATTTGTATGCCAGCCAAGTACTCTATCAAGTGAGATTTCTCCCAAACCCATAAGCTTCAGCGTTTTAAAAGAAAATAGTGGAGGCTTGGTGATCCAGCGTTTTCCTAGATGGATCCCATCTTTACTGGAAAGACCACAGGATGAAGAGATAACTCAGTCCCCTTTCTGACCTGTAATGTGGTTAGGGAAGATGCTCTGTGGCACTCCCCTGAGCGCTGCTTCCTCTTTCTCTTCCCCTCTGAATCTCCTTTGTAATGTAAGTGCTTTTGGAATAATAAATATTACCAGATTATATACATATAGCAGCTCAGTATCATCTGCAATAGGGTGGGGCTGGCAATGGTAAGACAGACAGACACACAGAAAGACAGAAAGAAAACAACTTCCCAAACAATTAGGTATATGGAACTTGCCCAGCCCTGAATCCTATTATTAGACATAGAAAATCCTTTATAACCCAGGATATTTTTCATCAATAGCAAGAGAAACAAATGTGTTATCTACCAGAGACCCATTTGAGAGGATCACAAAATGAGTTCGTATTTTTAAAAGGAGTGTAAGATTGAGGAGTACAAGCCTTCAAGTCTGCCATAAACTGCTGCAGTTCTTGGTTTTGGATGAGCTGGCAATGTCTCTCCAGGCTTTAGTTCCATCAGTTGTAAAACAGACACCATTTCTTTGTCCACAACATCGTTCTAAGGCACAAAGAACATGAAGCTAGGAGCACAATGCCTGGCACAGAGCAAGCCTACAGAAGCTCCCTTTCCCTTTTCAAGGCCCCCCCACAAAGAAATAGGTCAACAGTAAAAAAGTGTTGACTGAATGCCTACTTTACATGGATTACTGAGTAGAAAGAGCAACAATTTTAAAAAGCTTTAAAATACCTCTTTATGTAGGGAGAATACAGGGGCTTAAGACAGAGAACATAGAGAAATGAGACAATACATTAGAAATACAGAAGTAAATGCTGATTATGGGAGTGACACCCGGGAAGCCACTATAGCACACAGAACAGTCCAAAGGAAAAATTAGCAGCACTAGAACTTCCCATTGACTCACAGAGTAAACACAAAGCATATCTTGTCATAGTTAACACTTTAAAGGTTCCTTTAGACTAGGCTCCAAGATCTCAATCCATGGGAACAGCATTTAAGCAAGGTGAAATAAAGGTTACCAAAGCTAAATAAATATATACACCTCTCTGACTTAATCCATGTCGCAATCTTCAGATTATCGGGAATATAGTGCCACCAATGATAATATTTTCATCTGTGACTCTGAACACAGGTAACAGTCCAATTAAATTAGTCATAGCTTGAAATACAGATTACAAACACAAGGCAGCAAGAGGGTGAGTAAAGGCACTTGCTGCCAAGCCTGATGATCTGAATCCCATCCCTAGGATGCACTGGCGGAAAGAGAGACGTGGACTTCTGAAATTTGTCTTCTTGACCTCTGTGTGCATATTCAAGCATGAACACAGACACACACATACACACACACACACACAAACAATATGGGGGTTGTATAAAGGGTTTTAAAAAAAAAAAAACTAAAGATTAATTACATTTTGAAGTAAGAATGACTCAAAGTGGAGAGTGGCATTTCCAAAAAAGAACTTTGAGTGGTCAAAGGACCTAGGGAAATATCCCAGTGGGAAGAAGACTTGCTGTACAAACATGAAGATCTGAGTTCAAATCTCCAGCACCTACAGATAAATCCCAATGTGACCACAGGCACATCTATCCCAGTACTGTGGTATTTCTGCAGCTTGCTGATTGCCAGCCTAACCACAGGGTAACGAGAGACTCTGTCTCAAAGGAACAGATGAGACAGAGAGTGATAAAGAAGGTCACCCAACTCCTTTCTCTATACACGCAAACACACACTTGAGCATTCACCACACACACAAATTTTAAAATATCAAATCAGCAGTCAAGAGCGATACATATCTAAGTGGGGAGATGGCTTTTGATACTTTCAGATATTACAGAAGATGTTCAAACACGGAACACGGTATATACTTCAATATTCTAAAATATTATTTTCCTTGCACTGAAGCTCACGTAGAACAATCTGGTCCATTTCAGTGTTAGGCTAATGAAATGTTTTAAATTAAACAACACAACTGTCTGACTGAGCAGGTTTCAACATTCAGGTGTGAAATCTCACCTCCCAGCACTCAGGCTGAATTATCCCCTTGCCTCTCACCTGCAATTATCATTTGTTCCCTCCCCCAGGTAGTTCTCAGCTACCGCATATCCTCTGAGGCTCACATCTGGAAATAAAAACTCCCTCTGGGGCTTCCTATGCTTTGGGAATGAGAGAGAGAAGAAAAACAAGAACTTCACCCTGGTGTAGACAATTTCTGAAAATACCTCTCTTTTTTTGACACATGGTGTTAAAAGCAAAATGATAAAATGAAACCCTTATGCCATCACAGTTAAGGGTAATTTTTTAAAGTAAATTTACATCACAGTTCTTCTAGAGGCCAACTTCTTCAATTTAGACAAATTCCAAAAATTTAGTAATTTTTCCTGCAGTTGAGAGGGCATAATTAGACGGTTCGATTAGAGCATTTTCCTCCACTGTTTTACAAGATATAACAGATGTCCTCAACTTTCCTAATAACAATACAGCCCTGCATTTGGCATCCTTACAATTTTAAAACTGAACTGTCATATAGAAAAAATTACAGCTAGGGTGTCTCTGTACAATCATGACTCTGAAGTGGTTATGACATGCCCAGACTTCCCAATGGAACAGATATGTAAATCATATTCTATATTCATAGCCACAAGCCCTCCTTAGAGCATGCACTTGAAAACCAAGCTCTGAGATCTGAACGACAAGGGCTTATTCTAATCACCATCAATTATTATTGGAAGCAACAAGACCAAGAATGGTCTGAAACCTGGACAGAAATATGGAAGTCTTACAATCTACTTTCTTCCAAGAGTGCAAGGAACACGAGACAATTAGACACATGTGACATAGGAAAAACCATGCCCACCAAACATGGTGTGAATATTTTGTTTGGAGCTTCTTGTTGTTGGTTTTAAGATTTGTTTTTATTATTTTTAATTGTGTGTTTGTGTCTGAGTATGTGCATGTGTGCACAGGTGCTTCCAGAGACCACAAGGGCCCTGTCTCCAGGAGCTGGAGTTATAAGCAGTTGTAAGTTGTACAACATGATGAGTACTGGGAACTGAACTCAGATTCATGCAAGAACAGCAATCACTCTTAACCACTGAGAAAAACATTTTCCTCCTGTTTCCTTGAATGAGGATAGAATGTAGGAAGATTCACCTTGAATGTGGGTGGCATCACTGCCTATGATAGAAGTCCTGAGTAGGTAAGATAAGAGCTAGCTGAATAAAAGCAAGCAGGTAGCACAGGTGCATTGATTTCTCTCTGCTCTTGACTGTAGATGTGGTATGACTAAGCTCACTGACATCCATGCCACTGTGACTTCCCTGATGATAGATTGTAACCTGGAATTGTAAGCTAAGTAAATCCTCTCCTATAAGTTGCTCTTTGACATTTTGGTTGTGAGCTTAGCCTTATAATGGCTGAGCCATCTCTCCAGTCCCCCAAGTTGTTTTTGGACAAGGTGTTTCATCACAGCAACAGAAATAAAACTAGAACACATGACTACCAAAATCCCAGCTTCCCTGCCGAGAGAAGAGTTCTATATGTGGTAAAAAGGTCTCATTTTTCACAGCAAGATTCCCCCTGACATCTGATCCAATTTACAAAAATTCGATTTATATCAATATTGTCAACAGATCAGTCCAGGGAACACAACTAGAGATAGGTCTGCATTTTAAATGGGAGGCAAGGCCTCTCTGATTGAAGTTCAAACTCAAACATCCTGGTTTAACAACTCCATTAATGACATTAAGCACAGATCTAAAGATTACTCAGCCCCTTTATCAGTTGCATGTGTTATTTATGGGACAACCTATCAATCATGTCTTCCTCTTATTATTTCCTACATTCTGGTCCTAGGCTATTTGGTCTGCCAAATTAATACATTCCATCATTGCTGCAAATCTAAACAATGCTTGGTAAAAGATTAATAAAATAGTTGGGCTCTCTGCAACCACATACACACCCAGAGAGATTCATCAATGTCTTTTTATTTGCATATCTGGCTGACTGCCCCTGCAGCAAATAAGAAAGGCGCAAAGCACAGGTATCCTGGATTCTGGTTTGCATTTAATTCAGGGTGTCAATCTGCTTCTGTTTTAATTACATCCATCTTGATATGTTATTACAATACCCTGAAAACTTCTTTTCATTATATGAATGGTTATAAACATATACACATGACAAACAGTTGTTATAAATTTCCTCCTTCAGCAATAAACAGACAAGATGCCTTAGCCAGCAGATCACATGAATCTTGTATTTTGAGTCCTTCAGAAGGAAGTTTGAATTTTCATGTCAAACACCAAAGTTCTGTTGCATGTATTTTGTTACTGGTGTTAATAAAATTGTTCTAAATTTCCCCCAGGTTATCAGTCTGAAGAAAGTAACTTAATCCCTACTCAAAACTAGATAGATAGATAGATAGATAGATAGAGAGAGATAGATAGATAAAAATGTTAAGTAGGTCAAACAACATCTTATATTCAAGCAATTATCTTTCAACTGGACATTCAAGAATGAGAAGTCTCACAGTATCACCCTAATACTTTTAGGTTTTTGGTTGTTTTTTTTTTAATATTTTCATTACAAGAGGGTGAGAAAGGTTTTTTTGTTTTGTTTTGTTTTAACATACACACCTATAGAAAAGGGCAGTAAATTTCAAGGTAATATACTACTGGGGGAGCATTGGGATGCAGGAAGAATGTTTTTAAAGGTTCCTGATATTAAATATTATTAAAGAAAAAAGAAGATGTTCTCTGGGTATTCCTATTGATTTTTTGTTTTTAAAAGCTTTCTTCTGGGTGACCACTGTACCTCAGTTGAAGGACTATTTACCTAGCATGCACAAAGCCCTGGGTTCACACTCCAGTAGCATATAAACTAGAGTTGGTGGTAAACAACCTGTAATGCAAAAATTCAAAGTAGATGCAAGAGGCTCAGGAGTTCAAGGTCATCCCAGACTACACAGAAATTTCAAAGGGAGGGGGGAGTGCGGGGAGGTGCTACAAGAGGCCCTGACTTTAAAAAAAAAAAAAAATTGCTCCATAATTCCCAATCTTTGCAGCCACCATTAAGAGAAAATAGTCTCCTCATATCATTGGCTAACAACTGAGACCTCTAACTCCCACTGTAATCTGGTACAGTTTATCCTTGAGAGCTGTGCAAGGAACACCAAGGTTCTTTAGAATCACAGCATCCAGATGGGAAGTGAAATGGACCCAAAGGCTACTCAGGAAAAGTTTAGGTCTTAATTTTAGGATAATTCTTCCTAAAGACTGAGCTCTGCGCATTAATCTGAAAACTAATTTTCAATAGTAACCGCAGAGAACACTATAATAAGAAGTAAGGGATTTACATACACAACCACCAAATTCTTGTCTTCCTCTTTTGCCCCAGAGAAGGCTTACTTTCATTCAAAATATACTGGAGCATTTCTTAGAACAGGACAATTCAATACCTTCATTATTGTGGTCAACAACAGAGAAAATGAGTGGAAGTCACTGTCATTTCTACCATTTACATGGAAGCAAATAATATTCTAATGGGGAGCTATTGTCTTTCCATCTTCACTGTGTGTGTGTGTGTGTGTGTGTGTGTGTGTGTGTGTGAAATGGTTCACTAAAGGATGCTTAATTAGTAACATTTAGGCAACGGTGGCAAATAAACAAAAGACACCAAAAGTGGGGTGGAGTGGAGGTGGGTTGTGTATCAGGCGTGGTGTCCCACGCCTTTCATCTTGGTGTGATTTGGGTGGCAGTGGCAAGTGAATCTCTGTGAGTCTGAGGCCAACTTGGTCTACAAGATGACTTGCTTGGCCACATAGTGAGATGCTGACTGGGGGGGGGGGGCGCGGCACAAGATGGTGAGGAAAGGAGCAGAAGGAAGGCAGGAAAGAACAATGAAAGATGGGGGGAAAGAGAAAGAGAAAAAAAAAAATTTTTTTCAGTATAACACCTGAGGGATAGTGGCTACTGGGTGATGATCTATTAAGTCCCTTTAAGTTCTAAAATATCACAACCACCAGAAACTACAAATACCTAAAATACGGGTTGCTTTGTAGCTTGGAAAGGTATGTGAGTGTAGGAAAATGACATTCTCACTTATCACAACTTGACCCTGGCAATGATTTATTTTAGGATTCAAAATTTAGCTTCAGTTAAAGTATCAAGTCTCACCCACACAACCAAAGGGTCGTGGTCTCTGTTTGGAGGCAGTGGCTGAGTTACTAGCTACTACATAGCACTTTAAAAAGGAAGCTCTTCCAAGGAAACTTAATCCTCACCCTTACTAGTCTTTGCTGTCACTCGTGGACACTATAAACTTTCTCCTCCTCTATGGCTCTAATTTTTACTGCTCCTGGTTTTTTACTAAGATCCTGATACCAAGAACATATGCCACTATGAGGTATAGCAACAAGCCAAAATGACAGTATTAAATAAATACTTGTCAGAGAAACCTTGTCTTGAAAAACCAAAATAAACAAATAGATAAATATTTGCATGTATTTAGCATTAGTTTGGGCAAATTCAAACTAGTGTTCACATATGAACTAAGATCATAGCCATAAGCTAAAACAGCACAAACAATTCTCTAACCCAGAGTTAATAATACCAGAGTATTTCAGATCGTCAATGTTCAAATAATGAAAATCTAGGAATGCTAAAGTTCTAACATTTCAGTAACAACTTCCCAAATACTTTTCATTTTATTATCTGCACTCTACTTTTGATAACTCTATTTCAGTAAGGGGACATAAGGAGTGGGTAGGTGGTGAGTATGTGACCCTGGACGCTGAAAATGAGTGTAAAAGAAATAAGCATGTCACATCAGTTCAAGGTCCAGGTCCCCTTAAAAAAAACACAGAAGCCTGCATTGACATAGTCCCTTCCTAAGTAGGCAAAAGCTGACAGATGATATAAAACCACTCATTCCCACCTACAACTACAAAAAAACAACACGGTGGGGGGGGTGCTATTCTTTGTAACCTTGCAATGGTACAAGAAAAAAAAATTACCCCTTGTTCTGCAGGGGACATAGAGGATGTGAAGAGATAAATCAGAAGGGGGAAAGAGGACATAGTTTAGAGTTTCCCTCTTAAATTCTAAGTTGTTATTTCTAGCAAGAATGTGTTCACTGACACAAAATCCACACTCATGGAACAGTTTGAGATTATACATTAGAATTACTTCTGCCCTAGCTAACAATATCTCTCAAATTGTTTTTTTTTTAATTTGCCCAATCTTAATTTTTATCCAATTAACTACTTTTAGTTTTCTTTCTAATTTCAATAGAGTTTTGAATACACTTAAACTTTTCAAACTGTCATCAGAAAAGATAGTTATCCTTCTACCAAGTGGTTTTCCTAAATCTGTAACATACAGACTGCAATCCCAACCCTGAAGTGGGGGGAAGTGTTAAAAAGATGTTGGTTCTTCACTTCAATAAAGTCAGACTATATTTAGTGTATTATAAATATACGCCTATTTGGGACAGCGTAAAATGACTGAAATTCATCCTCAGCACCCATGCACACCCATCTGTGCCCCCCACACACACACACACCTACCTTTCATTAGGAATTACATCAGAAGAACTACCAATCTTCTCATCAGAACTTCTCAACCATGCGAAATCCTTGGGACCTAGATTGTTCCACACTAGCTAATCCCAACAGTTGTTTTCTGTGTCTGAGTCCTTTCTATTCTTAACAATATTCTCTCAAACAAAATCACCATTTACTTTTGACAATAAGAAATAGGTTTTATATATCACAGTATCAGAGTCCCAGAATCTTTATCACAGCAAACTACTCTTGAGTTTGTTTTGAACTCCCTACATCACACGTTTTGTTTGTTTGGTGTGGTGCTGTGAGACTGAACCTAGAGCCTTATATAGCCTAAGCAAGTACTGCCATAAAACTCTATTTTTTAACCTTCTTTCCAACTGTGTGTCAAGGGAACACCTCTCTCAAAACCTATCACTAACTTCATGGCCCACTTTTTAAAATCTACTGATTCATTTGATCTGGCCCAAAATAGCTACAGCAGTTAATTTCCACAGCTAATAAGAATCACAGAGAATCATCCTATACCACAGCCTTCAAATTCACTACACATAAAGCCCCCTCCAGTAAAGCTTTGCCTCCTAGTGAAATACAGAAGTTCAGTAAGTATGGTAAAAAGCTTATGTTGATACACACATGCAGTTCACACTCTTCCTTTTTCCCATCACTCAGAAAGTCCTCAGATCCTGGAGTTATGCACACTTCTCACAACAGAAATGCTAGGACTTGACCTCTTTCACTCAACAATCTCACAGCCAAACTTCGAAAGACAGAAAGTCAAACAAGCAAGAAAAGACTGCAATCCACGCCTTTCCCTAACACGGTAACAGCATTAGAAATGCTCTGACCTCTGAATCACCACTCCGTGAGCTTCGAGCCGGCTAAAGGCAAACCTTTGTTTTAACACCAATGTCAAATTCCTTTCTCATCCTAACCTTCTTTTCCAGGTTGCTAAAAAAGCAGCATTACATGAAAGTAGAAGGGATCAAGAGAAGATAAAACATATTGGCTGGAGGGCAACTTGGTGGCCTTAGAATCAAGCAGCTGTCACACTGAGAAAGAGCTAGCTATTAATGAGAACCATTCACCAATACTCACCTCTTGGTGGGTTTAGGGAAAACCAGCAAAAACAGTCAACATGAGGCAGAAAGAAGAAAAAGAAGTGGACATCTCTCTTAACATCTCACACCTCACTTGCAGCAGCCTCCCACATAGCAGCCTCTGAGGCTCATTTCTAACATCATCTCTATCATCTGACCCTCGAAGATCACCAAACTCCAAGATCTGGAATGGGTTCTTTGAGACCTTAACCCATTTCCCATACTGGTTTATGGATACAATGCAGACAATTAAAGTGCCCTGTGGCCAGAGAAATTTAAGAAATAAAACACACTGTATCTCCTCCCCGCCCCCATAATCAAAATTCACATTCATCTAATAAAGACTTTTAATTCTAGCAGAACAAGTGATGCTAAAACATATCTGAAAGCTGGTCATTCCACTTCAGACTGAATGAAACACAATCTATGAGAAACCAGCAAAAAGCTATGTTCTCTTCCAGCCTAAGAACATTCCATATAACCTAATCTCAATCTCTCCACTAACAATGAAGGGAGGACAAGGACATTTTTAGAAGGTGACTTGCCAAGGAGGCTCAGACAACTATTTAGAAAGGCCAAGTGTGGCTGGTGGGTCACCTGGTCCCCTAACAAGAACTTCTTCACTACTACTGAGCACATTGCTACCAGCCTTCCTTGGCCTCTGGTCTTAATCACTCAGTGTCTTCTTAACAGCCTTCTGTGTTGCCTTCAGTATTTCCGTAGAAAAGCTTTCACTCCTGCCTTATCCACCAAACACTATACCCTTCTAGGGCCCATCTTTTCCAGGAGAACTTCTCAAGGGCTGGGGATGTAATTCAGTTATACATAAAGGCCTGGATTCAATCCAGGTTGAAATACACAGCTATTTTCCCAGCACTCCAAAGGTGGAAAGAAGAATGTCAGAGGTTCAAGGTCATCCTCGACTACACAGTACATTTGAAGCCAGCCTACAATGCACAAGGACACGTCTCAAAACACACACATACCTTCTGAACTCTTCTACTGTCCTCACTATCTACTCACTGAAAGTCTGCTTTAGCTAATATAAGATAGTCAAATGCTGGTTTCAAACTTATTTGTAGGTGTTAGATTTAAGTTATCAAATAAATTGCATCTTTCCTCAAGACGTTATAAACATTTTAGGCTTCTCATGCTCCTACTGCCTTGTACCACTGACATGTTGTAGGTTAAGCCCAGAAGTCGAACCAGGAATCGAGGACCAGGGGAAAGCCTGGATATGACCATCTACACACCAGAAATGAGCCTTCCCTTTTCTTCACAACACTGCAGCACCAGCAGAGTACTCATCTGCTTAAGTCTACCAGGGTCATGTTTCCCTTTGATCAGCTGAACTGAAAGAAACACTCAAGTTATAGGCAGGAACAGGGTGAGAAATAACTGATCTGCAAAGTCAAATTTACAGCCAGGATATTTATGAATATAACAGAATTATATATTCATTAGATTAGATTTCTTACTAATAGAAACCTAAAGAATTCTGAAAAGCACCACAGCTGTTACACCAGTGCATGTTACGTTGTTAATACCAGGATGCCAGAATTTCCCACATATACTGATTGCTAGAAGCCACTGTTTAAAAAAAAAAAAAAAAAAAAAAAAAAAAAAAAAAAAAAAAAAAAAGACATGAATGCCAAGTGAGGTGGTAGCATGTGCCTATAGCACTCTGGAGGCTAGAGCAGGAGAATTTTACTGAATATGCAAAGCCACCCTGTTCTACAGAACAAGACCCTGCCCACTCCCCAAAACAAACAACACATTTAGAGGTTATTTGCCCTCACCTTAACAATCAAAGAATACCCAAACATGCAATACTGTTTCTAAATGGTACTTCTGCTTCTTAACTGTGTAATGAGAACACAGCGTTCAACTTTAGCCTCCTCACCTACCCTCTTATCTTCTATCATGAGACTCTTTGTAATCACACACTTGAACTTCAGGGCACAATTACTCAAGACAAGTGTCCCTACAGAATATGCAACTACCTCAGCCAGTTTCACTGCTTATAACATGTGGGAGATGCCAAACTGCCCTCTGAGCTTCCATTCTCTTAAATAAGAATCTAACCATTGCAAAGAATAAGCATAAAAGTGCAGGCTGCCGTTAGCCTTAATACTTTTAGTCTAATGTCTGTAAAACCATAGCTGGCCTGGAAATATTTATATCAAAATAGTTCACTTAGGAGCTTCTTCAGCACTTAGGAGCCTCTTCAGGGAAGGGAGGGAGGGAGGGAGGGAAGAAGTTGAGGTCACCAAGAAGTTACTAAGGACAAAATCTTGGGAGTCAGTGTTTCAGTGCACAACCTTAGTAGGTGATCCCAGTCTGCCTGACATGGCTCTAAACTGGTGTAAGGGTTAAAGCCTAACTGTTCAAGTCAGTATCTCTGGTTTCGTATCATAACATCATACCAGGAACCACCTTGATAATTTATAGCAAAGTTTATTTTCATTTAATAAACACAAGTATGTATTTAGTGTACCTTTTGGTGTCTGTGATAACTCTTAACACTTACAGGCTCCTAACACACATTTCCATCCAAGTTCGTAGTTTCACTATATGCTTCCTCATAAACTTTCAGATTTCTTGGTGACAGTTCAGTCCAATCTTTCAAATTTAGTGCAGTGGAGACTCCAACAGTCTCTAAAAGTTTAGGTTCTGACCATCCAATGTGGATACCGTATGTTAACAGCCAATACATATATACATTTTGACCACCCACTCCCACAAAAAAAAGGTAAATCTGATGACTTTTATCTTCTGTTGCATGGTTTTAACAGGCTTATTAACATGCTTCCTAAATAAAAGAGAATTGAGCCTCTGAAAATGTGGCCAGATTGAATAGGTAATACTAGAGAACTGTTAATTTACTGAGGAGAGACAATGGTACTGTGGGGATTTCTAAAGTTACCTGAATCATTTATACGTCAGAGATTTATACAACAGAATTATTCACAGGTGCCATCACAGAAGGTCTGAAAGGTGAGAGGGAGCTTGGTGAAATACAGAAACAGCAAGGTGTGATATGCTAGTTGTTGAATGCCCTGAAGCTTATTCTGTCCTGTCTACTTTCTCATAGAAACTTGAAATACTTTTTTTTAAAAGTTAGACACTTTATGCCAATGCACCACTAAGTATGTGATATTATGGTAAACATTAAGAGTATCATTGCACCCAGCTAACCAAATTTAGGTTCTAAATCTAGAGAAGCAGTTGGGCTGTCAATTGCACCACAGAAATAAATGATATTCAAGGTATTTTTTGAACTCAATCTTTTAAAAATTAAAAATTTTAAAGATTAAAAAAAAAAACCTGGAACAGACACACTTTCTATCAAAAGATCAAGTCCAACCATTACTTAAATGGCAAAACAAATGCATACCTTACTTCCATCTCCATCTGGCCTTCAACAGTGATGATGACAAGACAGAGGGCCCCCCCCCCCCCCCCCCCCCCCCCCCCCCCCCCCGCTCCTCTTGCTGGCTAAGAGGGGCCACCCAGCAGGGCATGGCAACTACCCAGAGAGCAGAGCCACGATCTATTACAAGTTCTTTCCTTCACCAACCACAGGCAACCATGCTGTCTGTGCCAAATTCCAGGCAGCATTCTCTTAAGATACATGATGCCATTTCAAGTCCCATTTTAAAGCTAGAAAGAGGTCACACTGCAGTATCCAGCTACCTTTACAAAGTTAAAAACCACAGTTATAATCATCCTAAATGGTGACACTCAACACTTAAAAGCCCAGAGAGGCTCATCTCTCAACCCAATAATTAACCCAAGCACTAGCATCAAAATCTCTGGTCACCACCAATACTATTATCATCATTCTCTCTTCCTTCCTCCCCAACCAGTAGCCACTGGCCACTATCCACCACCATCACCTCAATCACTTACAAGCACTTTACGGAAATGAGCAACTCTTGACAGGAGGACTGCCTTTTTAAAAAAACACTCAGACTTGAATTGCAAACACATATCCAGAATCAACAACCTAAGTCTGTACAGTCAGTGCATGTGAGATTCAAGCCCTCATTAACAAAGCTTGCTTTGGCACCTCTGAAACAATACCACAATAACAGCCCAGTAAATAAAGAAAAGGGAAAAGTTTCCTTAAGCCATTATGTCAGGTGCACTGAAAGGCTAGAAACCAACTTGGTCTTGTAGTGGACCAACCTAGCAGATTCTCAGAACCTCCTGTGTATGATTGTGTGTACTGAGGCTGGGGAAAGGGAGGTAGGAGAGGAAAGAAAGCGATTACATTTATAGAAACCAATGACCAATCCTAGCACCAAATCAGATCTTCCCAGGCAAAGAGAGTTTTCTGTGACCCCTGGACTGGCTCCCACCAGCTCCTTCCATCCAACAAATACACAAACACACACACCCCAGGAGCCTCTTAGCAGGCAGGAAAATGTGCATTTGAAAATCAAGGCTGCCTGCAGGTGCCTAAGGAATAAAGAAAGACACACAAACACACACACAAAGCCAATCACTGGGGTGGGGGGTGACACATACAAAAAAAAAAAAAAAAAAGGAGAGGGACAATTGGTGACAAGCCCTTCAGCAGTTGGCTAGGATTTTGTTCTTGCTTCCTACCAGCCCTCCCTGATGTACCTTCTGTCCTTCAACTAAATTGCTCATGTACACAACACACACACACACACACACACACACAAAACACACTCACGACACGCAAATGTGTGTGTGTGTATAATACTGTCATTAACCCTTTCTGCAATACAGCCCCATTGAAAATAGAGAAAGATATTCCATGCTTTCCTCTTCTCCCCTCCTCCCTCCTTTCTCCCAACAAGGAGAAAACGCCCCCTTCCCCAGCTTCACCAAAAGAGGGGAGGGGGGTGTAAAAAAGCCACAAAATCCTATCAGCCTCTGGGCCCCAGGACATCCAGAAAAGGCATATACTAGACAGGCAGGGACACACACACACACACACACACACACACACACACACACACACACAAGCATGGGAACATATGGCTCTGTAGAAAGCACACACAGAACCGTCCACAGGCGCCCCAAACCCAAGCAAAGACTTCCACCAGCCAAGAAGCCATGATTGGGGAGGGAGCCGAGAAGGAAAGAAGTGGAGGCAGAGCCATCGGTGGAGAAGGGGGGGCGCATTGTTGTGATGCCTGAACCCCCTTTCTTTCCACCCATCTGCTGTGGAGGGAGGTGGGGGTGCAGGAAGGGGGCGCAGGGGAAAGGCAAGCTGGACAAGAACGAAACCAGCAGAAGACCAGACCAGGCATACATACATACCGCTTGGCAATTCCCTCCTTGCTGCCTATCTGCCCCCAGC
>PVIH01001595.1:0-53692 GCA_004025045.1 Sigmodon hispidus
ATTTGGGAGGCAGAGTCAGGAGCCCTCTGGCTGAAAGTACAGAGGTTGGTCTGAGCTATACACCAGCTGAGAGTATACATAAGCTAGCCTGGGCTACAGGTAAGGCTCTGTCTCAAACAGCAAAACCTTGTATGCTCTCATCCAGCTGATGTTTTTAATACTGGCTGGATATACGCTGGTTTGGGCACTTAGAACACAGAGGTAAACAGTAGGTTCCCACGCTGTTGTAGAGACCACATAATAGGCCCCATATGGTGTTAGTTCACAATAAATAAAGGCCTTGTAGAAAACAGAATAGGGTAGAGAATGGTGGGTACAGGTGATATTTAAGACAAAGTAGACAGGAAACTCACTTCAGAGGGCAGCATTTGAGCAGAAATATGAATAAAGGTAAAGAGCATTACACACAAACACCTGGGAATGAAATCGCTAGCCAGGAGGATGCCAAGAGCAAAAGCCTGGGAGGGAATCACAGGTGGCTTGAGAGCAAAGAAGGCCATCTCACAGTGAGAAGGAGGAGAAAATACACCATGAGGGAAGGCAGAAACCGGCTCACCAGAGGCCAGGGAAGCCATTTTTGAATCTTAGATTGTGTCCAGAATGACTGGAAACCACCAGAGGACTGGGGACAGCGAGCGACATGAGGTAGCCTGCTTTTCTTTGGGGATATCACTTCAGCTGTCATGTAGGGAACAGATTCAACATATTGACATGATTTATTCTTCTTTGTGCCTTTCTGGCCTCTCTTTTATAACTCTGATAAGGACCTTTTTAGAGATTTTAAATATTTCAGCACCAATGGAATGGATGAGATTAGACAAGTGTCCAATCAAAAATGCATGCACTTTTGAATGGTTGCTTCAAAAGTTATTGTAAAGTTCACCCATCCATGAAATGTGAAATGCTTAGGTTGAAAATTACTTCCAGCTGTTCATGAAGATATACATTCAAAGAAGCTAATGGTGGTTCATGCAACTAAAACCCTCAAGGCAAACAGCTGTGTTGAGTTTGAACAATGCTTCTTTTAAGAAAGTAGAAGCCAATGCTGCTTCAACGATTGTACGGGAACTATAAGGGCTGTGGAACAGATGCAGAGAGATGAGCAATGGAAAAGTGCAAGGTCTGCACTTTAAATGTGTTCTGTGTGCCATTAGCAGCAGAAAGCGTGGGCTGAGAGCATTCGGTGTGGATTGCAGTGGATGATATGCATTGCCAGCAACTCAAGCTTCATCACGTCCACCCCTTTCCTCCTGGCACACACAGTCAGAGTTTAGTACAGGTGTGTCAAAATTAATCTAAAGTGATGGGGATAAAGCTCAGTTGGAAAAGTGCTTTCCTAGCATGCACAGAGTCCAAGGTTCAATTCCCAGTACCACTTAAAACCAGGCACAGTGATACATGGAAGAGACTCAGGAAGTAGAGGCTGGGGCACTGTCTTAGTCAGTGCTCTGTTGCTGTGAAGAGAAACCATGACCACAGCAACTTTTATAAAGGAAAACATTTAATTGGGGCTGGCTTACTGTTGAGAGGTCTGGTTGTCCATTATCACCATAGTAGGTGTTGTACAGGCAGGAATGGTGCTGAAGGACTCGAGAGCTCTACATCTTGATCCTCAGGCAGCAGAAAGAGACTGTGACACTGGACCTAGCTTGAGCATACGAGACCTCAAAGCTCACCCCCACAATGACACACTTTGCCACTCCCTATAGACCAAGCATTCGAAGGCATGAGTCTTTGGGGGCCATTTCTATTCAAATCACCACAAGTATCAAGAGATAGAGACCCTCTCCAGCTACACAGTGAGTCTGAGGCCAGGCTGGGGTGGGTCAGTCACATAGGCAGCCCTTTTCCTGGCTGTAAAATTCAGTTCCCACCAGTGAAATATAAACAATAAGACCCTTGGGATCATGGTCTGAGTGCCTTTCAAGATAAAGAGCTATGAACAAAACCAATTCCTCTTGTCTTCACCTTTCTTCCTGACTTACACAATGGCTTCTCTCCAGACACGCTGTGACCATTAAGAAATGGCAGGAGGTTCACCAGGGTTGCCATCATCCTTAGTCACCGAACCAACACCATGAGATTTCTAATGGTTTTATTTTTCCCCAAGATAGTTTCTCTGTGTAACAACCCTGGCTGTCCTAGAACTCGCTTTGTAGACCAGGCTGGCCTCGAACTCAGAAAGATCCATGTGCCTCTGCCCCTTGAGTACTGGGATTAAAGGCATGTGCCACCACCACCCAGCTAAACATTTCTAAAATAAGAAATAGAAGTTTGTATAAGCTTAATTCTCTGAGGATCTGCTTTTCTGTTACATGGGAAGGGAGAGATTTACTTATTTATTTATTTATTTATTCATTCATTCATTCATGTATTTTTGAGACAGAATCTTTCTATATAAATCCTGCCTGGCCTTGACCTAACATAGCCACCAGAGTGGCTTCAAACTCAGATACCTCTGCCTCCCAAGTATATATAAAGGCATATACGGCCCCTCATTCCTTTTCTTTCTATTTTTCTTCTTTCTTCCTTTCTCTCTTTCTTTCCTTCTTTCATTAAATAGTCTCATGTGATGCTCTGCTGTTGAGAGCACTGGCTGCTCTTCCAGAGAACCTAGGTTCAATTCCTAGCACCCACATGGTGGCTCACAACCAAACTGAAACTCGGTCCCAGAGGATCTAGTACCCTCTTCTGGCCCCTGCCCCCACCCAGGCACATGTGTGGTGCACAGACATACGTGCAGGAAAACACCCACACACATGAAATGAAAGAGGTTGTAAAGTAAAAGGCAGAGTCTCGCTATGTTTTCCAGGCTAGCTTTGAACTCACTATGTAACACAAGCTGATCTCCAATTCATGGCAATCTCCCTGTGACAACTTCCCAAATGCTGTGCTTACAAGCCTGAGTCTACAACGGACCAGAAACACTCTTAAACTGGACCTTTCAACTCACCAAAGTGTCAAAGTTCTAGGGAAACATATCATTATTGCTTATAATCTAAAGTGAATAAAATACACCTATTAGTAATTCAAAGTAATAGGAAAATCTCACTCATACTAAATAAATTCTTCCAGAGGAACACCAAGGAGCATCTATCCTGATTTTCGGAGCTTCTTTTCAATTTGTTATTACTTAATAAGTTATTGCTTTTTAAAATTTGAGTTAGGGCCTTTCCAATAGCCCAAGCTGACCTTGAACTCGGTGTCCAGGAGACGCTTTTCACCGTGTCTTCCCAGAACCTATCCTTCCATTTCAAGGGCATGTTTGCTGAGTGGGGTGTGAGCAGGCCTTGATGTAGAGATGAGTACATTCAGGAAGGAACTTCCATTACTATCATTGCCTTGGTGAGTTTGAGTTTTCATATATTGAAAACAACTAGTCACCTTGTAGTCCTTTTGCAGGTCCTAGTGTGAGGTGGGTGTGCAAGGGAAGAAGCGTGGATAGCAGTAGATTGTAGTGTAACACACTTAGCATGCCTGAGGTGCTGGATTCATCTGAAGAGGGCACCTGAACCAAAGACATCCAGGTTGAGAATACACAAAAGTCTGAATATAAAACATGTTCCACCGCTCTCTACTGTTATTTGTGGCCAAGTGAACAAACTCTCAAGAAGAACTGCAGAGGGGGTAGTTAGTTGTGTTGCTAGAGGACTTCTACCTGGTCTGTGTGTGGATGAGGTGAGGCGCCTGTGGTCTCCTTGCCCCCTTTGTCCTCTGCCATCTGTAAGCCATTCCCTTTCTAATTGTGAGTCCCTGTGTTTTCATGGCTCAGGTTACTGCGTTTCAACTTCCCCCCTCTCCCCACACCCACTCTTCAATGAGAAATAGACAGAGGAGGAGGCTAGTTGGAGTTTATTTTCCTCTCTTCATAGCAGATGTGAAACCCAAACTTTTAAAATGAAGAATTATTAGAAGCATTAACTTTCTACTTCAGAACAACTGTCTGATTCTCCTCAGGTTAAGTCTCGGGTCTCTGACAAACCCCTCTTGGTCTCCTGTCCCAGAGTACAGACATAGCTACTATCTGTTGCCACAGACAGACAGACACAAACATGTGCACACACACAACACACACACACACTCTCACACACAGTGAGGGATTTTTGCTTAATTTGAAGTGGGTAGACCTATTTTAATATGGACTTTTAGGTGAGAAGACTTTTAATCTGGGCCACACCATCTGTGAGAAGTCTATGTAAGAACATGGAAGAAGGAAGCTTTTGCTCTTTGCCTAACTGGCCTCGACTTGCAGCAAATGCATTCCTTCTCTGGCATTACAGCCTACTTCTTCAGGATCCCAGCATATACTGAAGACCAGCTGAGACATCCAGCCTTTTGGACTGAGCAACTACTAGATTTTTGGACTTTCCATTCACAGCCAGTCATTGTTGGACTAGCTGCACTGCAGCCTGTAAATCATTCTAAAAAATCCCCTTTCTATATGTAGAGAGAAACACATACTATAAATTCTATTCCTCTAGAGAAATCTGGCTAATACAGTGCCTGAGGCCAAGTCATTCAAGGCTCATTTAAATTTTATAGGTCATTTTTACTACAGCATCCTAAGTCTCTTATTCTGTCCAATTTTGTTAGATTCCAACAAATGAAATGTGATTTTGCTGTTAAGCTGCCTAAAGAGCAGAAACAATTGCTCAGGAGAAGCACAAGCAGCCAAGGAGTACAAGGAGTTCATCTTCCTCCTAATCATCACATAAAGCCACCACAGCCCATTTCTTCCTTGGGAAACTTCAAGGCCTGCATTGTAAGCACATGGTTTTCGTTTCCAGACCCCTCCCTGTGCACATATGAGGGCACTCAGGACACCAATGTTTACACATTTTTCTTGGAAGCAAAGAAAGTCAATATTCTGTATATATAGCAGCCCAAATAATAAATAGCATCTGTCCCCAGATTTGCCCTGACCCTTCACAGCTAGGGAAGCACCTTGACACTCACCTCAAAGTTCTCATTCTGAACTGGCAGGTATCCTTACCTTCATGTTAGAGATAAAACAGTAGCTCCTGGGAGCACAGAGTCAGTCTTTTCACAGATGGGCCCCCATAAGTCATCCGAAGAACTTTACATAACAGTGACACTAGATGGGGTCATAAATATAGATATGGATATAGATGCTGGTAAAAATAATCATAAAAGAAATCAAAATTTAAAAGGGAATCAGGAGAAACCTAGGAAGAGCTGAAGGAGGAAGAAGGGTGGAAATGATGTCAAGATGTGGATGAAATTATAAAAAAAAAAAAGTTTAAAAACTCCTATTTACAATAGCTTCAAAATAAAAGACTTTGGAATAAATCTATCCAAAAAAGTGAAAAAAAATTCTGTGCTGAAAACCTTAAAACATCAAATAAAGAAATTGAAGAAGACAGGAGCTGAACATACCTCTCATGCTTATAGATTGCCAGAATTCAAACTGTGAAAATGTCTGTCACCAAAAGAGACCTACATATTCGAAGTAATCATCATCAATTCTTCACAAAAAAAGATAGGAAAGAAAAACTCAAGGCTAAATTTCACATGGAAGCAAAAATTATTCCAAACAGCTAAAACAATCCTCAGCAGACAGAGCAAAGCTCGAGGTGTTATAATACCTGATTTTAAATTATACTACACAATTATACTATACAGTCACAAGACAAACATGAGACTGGAAAAAAAAAAAGAAAAGAAAAAGCAGAAGAATGGAGTAGAACAGAAAACCCAGAAAGAAGTCAACAGAACCACAGTTAGCTGGTTTTTAAGAAAACACACATAGGAGGAAAGACAGTCTCTTTAATAATGGTGCTGGAAAAATGGGTGTTCACATATGAAAGAATGAAACTGAATTGCTATATCTCACCCCACACAACAGTCGATTCAAAATGAATCAAAAACTTTAATATGAGATCAGGAACTCTGAATCTACTAAATGCACACACTGATTTCCATAGTGGCTGTACCAATTAGCCCTCCCACAAACATGGGTGTCCTTTTTCTCAGCATCCCCACCAACATGTGTTGTAATAAGTTTTTGGCCTGGACTAGCCCCAAGATCTAAACCAGCAATCCCAAAGTTCCAAAGAAACACACAGAAGCTTGTATTCATTTTATGCTGATTGACCTATAACTCAGACACATTGCTAGTTAGCTCTTTCATCTTAGCTCAATCTATTTTTATTAACCTGTTTAGACTTGTGACTTGGTACCTTTTCTCAGAGCAGCATGGTTGTCTTCTTTCCCCTGTTTCTGCTGGTGTCTCTTATGGAATCTCTGCTGATGTCTCTTCTCTGCTCTTCCTGTTCCCAGAGTTTTTTAGTCTGGTAGCCCCGCCTACACTTCCTGTCTGCCTTCAGCCAATCAGCATTTTTATTAAGCCAGTAGATGGGACAATTATTACAATGTAACAACATAATCCCACTACAATGCGTTATCATTTGTTTTGTTGATTTTGGCCATTCTGACTGAAGTAAGATAAAATTTCAATGTAATTTCAATTTGCATTTACCTTGTAGCTAAGGGCATTGAAATCTTAAGTGTTTCCCAGTCTTTTGTGTTTCATCTGTTCAGAACATGATTAGTTCTATACTATTAGTTTTCTTGATGTTCATCATTTTTTTTTAGTTCTTTGTATGTTCCAAACAACAACCCTCTATTAAATGTATAATCAGTAAAGATTTTTTTCTCCATTCTGTAGGATGACCAGTTGCTCAGGTAATGGTATCCTTTGCTGTACAGAAGTTTAATATAGTCCCATTTGTTAATTGTTGCTCAAAAAAAAAAAAAAAAAAAAAAAAAAAAAAAAAAAAAAAAAAAAAAAAAAAAAAAAAAAAAAAAAAAAAAAAAAAAAAAAAAAAAAAAAAAAAAAAAAAAAAAAAAAAAAAAAAAAAAAAAAAAAAAAAAAAAAAAAAAAAAAAAAAAAAAAGCTCTGCATAGCAATTGATGAAGAGGCAGCTACAGAATAAAAGAGAAATTTGCCAACTATGTATCAGCCAGAAGGTTAATGTCTGGCAAGGCAATGGTAGTATACATCTTTAAGTCTGACATTTGGGAGGCAGAGGCAGGGGACCTAACTGAATTCAAGGTCAGCCTGGAGTGAGTTCCAGGACAGTCAGATAAAACACTATTTTGAATCCCCACCCCACCCCAAAAGAAGATTAACATCAAGAATCTATAAGAAGGGGCTGGAGAGATGGCTCAGCGGTTAAGAGCACCCTCTGCTCTTCCAGAGGACCCGGGTTCAATTCCCAGCACCCACATGGCAGCTAACAACTGTCTGTAGTTCCAGTTCCAGGCAAAACACCAAGGCAAATAAATAAATAATAAATAAATAAAGTTTTTTTTTAAAAAAAAAAGAATCTATAAGAAATTTTAAAAATTAGCATAAAATATAAATAAATGAATAAAAGTTTTAAAAATTCTTAAAAGAAGAAATATAAACAAACCAAAAAAATACATATAAAAACTGTTCAACATCCTTGGCCATCAGGAAAATGCAAATTAAAACTACATTCAGATTAAATTTCACCCCAGTTGAAATTGCCAGATGGCTCAGAGGTTAAAAGCACTTGAGAACAGGCCTTGCACCTCACCTGGGCAACATGCTAGAGTCAAACCTAATGGCAGAGGTGTATTTGAGCTAGTCCAGAAGCTGTGAGCATGTGAGATCTATCCCATTACTCATCTGTCATATGATGGCATGGGCAGAAGAAAGATGTCTCCCCAATCAATGCCTCAGGCAGGTAGGAGAGCTGGCCCTGAGGTCATAAGAACATGAAAGCTGTCCCTGCCCCTCATCAGCTATAGCACTTGGAAGAGCAACCCCTACACCTAGCCAGGACAATAGCAGAGCTGGCCATGAAGGTAAGTGTGAGAAGATCAACCCTGAAGATGTGAAAGCCAGAGAACTGGCCCCTCCCTTGCTCATTGCTACAAGGGGTGAACTAGCCAGGAAAATGCTGGTGAGCTCACCCTGGTGGTGAGGACAAGGGAGAGCTGGAAGGCTGCAATTACAAGGGCCCAGAACCAGGGTTGAGTTGGCCCACCCCAATTTCCACTGCATCTGTGATCTGATAGAGCATTGGGAGATGGAGGGCTGGTCCTGTGGACTCAGGGCTGTAGGATCTCCACAACACAGGGTAACAACAGGGTGTCCAGGAAGAGTCCAAGTGAGGGCCCAGCACTGATGGTGCAGCAGAGACCAGGAGCTGTGAAATAGACCAATGATTCTTTGCAGTAAACACCTGAATGTAAAAACATATGGAGAAAGGGGTTTACTGTGTGACGTCCATGAGAAGATTTTCCCCTTCTCCCTCTATTTTCTTTTCTTAAATTTTCTTCTGTCTTACGGGGGGGGAGGGGGGCTGTAGATGAGTGGGAATGGGAGGCATGATGTGAAAGGCACAAAGGAGAGAGAGCGCGCGCATGCATGTTCATTCAATTCCTAGCTAACAGTCTGTAACTCCAAGTCTAGAGTATCTGACACCCTCTTCTGGCCTCAACTATCAATGACCTCACATGTTGCACATGCATAATGCAAGCAAAACACCCATATATACATAGAAGAAAAATACAAATCTTTAAAAAGAAGGAAATAAAGAAAAAAAAACTAAACAAGAGATGCTGATAAGGATTCAGAGGAAGATAAATCGTCATACACTGCTGGTGGGAATGTAAACTACTTTAGCTACTATGGAAATCAGTGCTGAAGGTCCTCAAAAACTACAAACAGAGCTACAAAATGGCCCAGCTTTACCAGTCCTGGGAATATGCCCCAAGAATCTAAGTCAACATGCCACAGGGAAACTTCCACATCCATGCTTACTGGTCCACTGATTCCAGTAGCCAAGATATGAAAATGGCCTAGATACCCATCAGTGGATGAGGAATAAAGGCAATTAGTACATGTACACTGTATAATTTTATTCAGTCATAAAAAATAAAATCATATTTTTTTAGGGAAAGGGACAAAACTGGGGGTAAGTCAAGCAAAACAAGTTAAAACCAAAAGGCCAGATAGTACATGCTTTTTCTCATATAAATAGTATTTTAAAATATGTACATAGATGTGGGGGGGTGTGTGCAAAGATAAATAAGACAATTGGAGGGCAGAAGGGGATCAGTGAGGCACAGGATAGGAAAGAAAGGGAAATATGGGGGTGGTATATAAGCAAAGTGCAATGATACAGTATGAAAACCCATTATTTTTTAACTAAAAATTAAGTTCAAAATTGGGGGGAAAAGTCAGTGTAGGCACTGAAGAGGTGGCTCAGCTGTTAAAAGTACTCGTTCCCTGCAGAGACCCCAGGTTCAGTCCCAGCAGCCATGTAGGGTCCCACTACCGTCTGTTGGCTCCATTTGTGGGGGCTCTAAAGCCTCCTTGTCCTCTGTGGGCACCATACACATGCATATTCATTCAAGCTGTCAAAATTCTCATACTTGTAAAATAAAAATAAATGTCTTTAATTTGTTTAAACCAATGTATAACAGAAAAGGGGTGTCTTGGAAGGAGCGGATGAAGTAGTGATTGGAGCCAAATGTATGGTTCTTGGGGCTTCATTCACATTGGCATCAGGCACAGAATATTGCCAGCTATTATAGTTCGACAAAATTTGAAGGTTTATAAATTGTATATGGTCACATGCGGCAAAAAATAAGCACTCAACTTTGAAATAACTTTGTAATAAAATAGAGATGATTATTCATATTATTTTAAATGTCTTTTTAAAACCTATTTAAAATACTACATATTAATATTCAATTAACAAAAATATGCCCTTCCTGGCGGCCTTTTGTGGGGCTGTTTTCCTCTCAAATTATTCACTATTGTGCTCAGGCTTGCCATTTAGAAAGGCCAAGCCTTTGTTTTCCTGGGTGATGCTGCCCTCTTTCGGAAACTGAGCATACTACAAAAATCGCCAGTCACCTGAGCTGTAGTGATGCCCCTGTTCTCTCCCCTCACAGCAGAAACAGAGAGGCGTCCACCAGGCTGCCTGGCTCCTCCAGGTTAGCTAAAACCACAACTGTGAACAGGGGTTTAGTCCATTATCATCACGGTGGAACATGGTGGTGTATGGACAGACATATTTCGGAGGACTAGCTAAGTCAGTCATACATCTTACAGGCAACAGGAAGTAGTTTGAATGTCCTACTGGGCCTGATCAAAGGAGGGTGAGGAAGAGAAAGGAAGGATTGTCACATGGACTTTCCTTTTAAGAGAAATGGTGGGCATGGATTTACGTAGCCACACCTAGGGGCGTGCCCTCCGTACGCAGTGAGCTCTGCTGGCGCCATGTTGGCTTTACCACTAGGCTGCTACATGCCAGGAATTCTTATTTCACCCAGCACCATGTTGGGCTCACCACGTGGTGTGCCAGGAATCCTTACACCTCCTGTTACCTGCGAGCTGTAGGACTCTCAGCTCCACCACCTCTCTGCCCGTGCCCTTTCGTGATCATAATGAACTGAACCTGTAAGACTCAATTAAATGTTTTCTGTATAAGAATTGTGGTGATCACAGTGTCTCTTCACAGCAATGAAAACCCAGACTAAAGACAGTTCCTTTATCACCTGTCATTGCCACCCTGAGAACCGAGTGGTATCATTTAAGAACTTCTCTAATGTGCATGCGTCCCATGGGACTCCCTCAGTAGGAATAGGTGAAACCTAAGTTCCTCAGAATGCTGTATGATACTGTGGCTCATCTCCAGACCACACAATGGCACCAGCCCAGAGCACTTCTCTCGGAGTGATTGCTAGTGCCAAGGAATCAAATACACACGTTCTGCAAATAAACTAGGGAGCTCCTAGTGATGAATACATTTCAAAGGCCACAGAAGCCAGTGCTAACCCAGAGTTTGGTTTTTTGTTGTCTGTTTTGCTCAACTCTTTATTTCTGAAGTACTTAAGCATTTTTGTATCTGGACAATTATTATAATATGGCACGAACAAACTATGTGTTCACATCCCACCCTATTTTTCTCCCCAATGGAATCAGGACTGGGTTTGTTTGTTTTTTTGTTTTGTTTTTATCCTACCTAGACCTTCCATCTGAAGGTTCTATGCTCACTAGTGGAGTAAAGTCACCAAAGTCTCACCAACTGTGTATGCTGTGAGCTGCAATAAAGACCTCCTTGGAAAAGAATGTATGATGATACAATAGTGGCTAGATTTAAATGTTACTAGATTTAAAGCCTGATTCATAAGACAGAACTAGGGCTTGGTACCATTAATTGGATCAAAAGCCCCTATCTAGCTAGATCTTAGGAAAGTATACTTTATTAGTCTGTTAAATAAACAGTAATAAACTGGCCCACTAAGTCAGTGATTCTCAACTTGTGGGTCACAACCCCTCTGGGGATCAAACAACCATTTCACAGGGGTCGTGTATCACATATCATGCATATCGAATACTTAAAATTCATTAACAGTATCAAAATTATAGTTCTGAAGTAGCAATAAAAATAATTTTATGGCTGAGGTCCCCACAACATGAGGAACTGTACCAGAGGGCAGTAGCATTAAGAAGGTTGAAAAACTTTGCTAAGTTCTTATCTTTATACTCAAAAATTAATTTTCCTCTCAACCTTTATCGGGGAAGCTTCTTTTTGCAACAGATATCAATTAATAGAGACCCACAGGGGGTTGAGGCGAAACAGGAGACAGTGGGGTACTCAGCTCTAAGTAGAACACATTATCATAACCATTTATTTTTTGTTGCCGTGATAAAACACCATGACCAAGGCAAGAAAGGGTTTATTTGGGATTATGCATCCAAACAGACAAGAGTCATCAGTCATGGCGGATAGACATGGCAACAAGGGGAAAAAATGGTGGTAGGCACAGGAAACTCACATCTTGACTCAGCAAGAAGCAACAGGGCAAATCAGAATTGGTACAGGTGTATAAAACCTCAATGCCCATCTTCAGTGACACTCACCTCCTAAGCTCCCCCAGACTACTGCCAACTGGAGATCAAATATTCAAATGCCCAAAACTATGGCAGACATCTTAAATTCAAACCACCAAATCCCCTTCCCTGAAGGCTCAGTGATCATTTTGGAAGAGTGGCCTGTAAAGCCAATGTATAGAAATCTACAGTGAAATGTTATTTGCCAGACATTGTACACATGAACTCAAATCAGTTGTGGCTGCATATACAAAACCAAGCCAGTCACAACCCCAGCATGGATGAGGATAGGGCTCATGAAGTCCCATTCCTATTTAAAACTAAAAATACAAAAGTCGGTTTTCTTTGGCATTGTGGCTCCTGAGAAACTGACTATGCTCCAGCAAATGGTCCTCCACCCATGCATGTGTAAAGCAGCACTACAGACTCGAACACATCAAGCTGGAAGGGGAGATGGTAGGAGGACAGATAAAGGAGAAACTGAAGGAGAAGGAATGGGGGGTCTACCTTATCAAAACAGATTATAACATGTACAAAACTCAATACAACAAAAAGAAAACTTTAGGAACAACAACAAATTGACTTGCTTTACTTCCATCAACGTCCATTTTGATAAACTGAAATCTCTCCTCAGTACTGGATGATTGTTTCACTGAGTTACACTATTACTGAATTTAAATGTTAGTTAGAGAGGTGCTCATACTACTAAACTTTTCTCAGCTTTTAACTTGTGGGGGAGACAGGTAATGAATGGTACACAAAGAATCAACAATTTATCAGCTGCAAATTGATTTTTCTCCCCTAGCAATTCCCAGGATTAATTTCAGATGAACCCCAGCTCCAAAGCCACTCAGCTAACTTCCGTACATCCCTCCCAGGCATGAAGTTTGACTGTAGAACATGGACAGCATCCAGCACTATAAATACCTGCCTAAATGTATTAATCAGACTACAAAAGACAAAGTGTGTATCTCAATGTCACAAGGTCAAAAACATAGTACTAGGAAATCTCCAAACTCTCTAACATGAACACTAAAAATGCCACTGACTCTTTCAGACCTACAAATCCTGACTGCCTAACAAACCTACATTCTCAAGTCATGTTCAACTTAATAACTTCCTATAGGAAGATAAGCTCTAGGGGAACCTGCTGAACACACAAGGCTATTCTTCCTTCAGAGGAGGAAGACTGGGAGCAGACATAGTCAATAGTGTAGTGACCTTGGCATCATCATTTTGACAGTCATGCTCAATCTTTAGCTTACTCTGTGCTTTGTGTACACAGGGCTAATTATTCCCAGAAAAATTTTCACCAAATTCTGCCTAAAATAAACTACTTGTGGTCAGACTCAGAAAGTTTGAACCAACACCAGCAAGGTGTTGAACTAAACTGCCTTCTAGCCTCCTAGATTGTTACTGTTGGCCAAGTTAGTCCCAGGGGCCACTACAGCTTCCTAAGCCAACGTCTGCATTGGTTAATGCACACTACCGATAGATAACCTCAGAGACTAAATGTGTCAATGTTACATTATGGAACAAAAATACTTCATCTTTTATTAATTTGACTAGTGTGCCCAAATTTGAACTCCCTACCTGTCTCCTTTTGTATGTGTTTAGTTATCCTGTCTCTTCAGTCTAAATCTGTACCATCCCCATGTATCTGTCCTTGCTGCTGTCTGTAACAGCACAGAAGGCACCACATGGCTAAGAAATGAGGACACTTTGCAGAAATCTTTAGTAAGAGTTCTACAAGGGAAGAAGAAAGTTTTCTGACCCAGAAGTACTCTGTACTGCAAACATACATGATCAAGATCTATCTATATAGGTTGCTTGCAATATTTATGGCAAATATTTGTTATACAAGGTTGCTTCCAACCTGTTGGTTGCATTCAACAACGTACACATACATTATTCTGAACCAAAAGCATTAAGAGTACATAAACTTAAGATTACATTGTTCTCTTAAAGGTAGCTTAAATAGGTTGAGCACAAAGTAAGACAGTAGGTTAAATGCAGCCTAAAAAAAAAAAAAAAAAAAAAAAAAATCTCAAGAGTTCTAACTATGCTGTGAAATCTGCCAAACTTACCTCTGTTATCAGCTCAGAAGTCTTAAGAGAGCAGCAGTCCACCTGCAGCAACAGCCTCCTCAGGTACTGTCAGTATTCATCTGTCACTAGACTCCAGAGTACCTACCGTACAGATGCTAAGGACAGACAACTCAACAATTTCACAGCTTACTTCCCACAGAATCAAGGGCCATTTACCCAGTAGGTGTCTTAATTATTTGCTAAATATTACCTCTAGTTACTTTCCAGGCATTGCTACTAATGCTACTAAATGCTTTCTAAATATCCCATACTGTAGCAGACATTTAAGTCCTAGTTAAAGTCTAAGGCCAGATAGGCATTGGTGTCATGCACCTGTGGTCCCAGCCCTTGGAAGGCAGAGGAAGGACCACCAGGAATTTCAAGTAGCCTGAGCACGTTCCCAGCCACTCTTTTTTTTTTTAAACTTTATTTATTTATTTGCCTTGGTGTTTGCCTAGAACTGGAACTACAGACAGTTGTTAGCGGCCATGTGGGTGCTGGGAATCGAACCCGGGTCCTCTGGAAGAGCAGACGGTGCTCTTAACCGCTGAGCCATCTCTCCAGCCCCCCAGCCACCCTTTCAAAAGCTCCCAAGTCTGAAGCTAGCTGAGGGTTTCTCAGCCTTGAAGATTTTACTCCCCCAAAGGATAGTTGATGTCTAGGGGCACTCTTAGGTGGTCATATAAGAGACAGAGTATCTCTGGCAACTAAGCCAGAAGGTAGGGGTGCATTTATAGGCCACCCCCTGCATAGGATTTATCTGGTCTAAAATGTCAGTGCAGAAAAAATAATTATGGGATTGCTGTATTATATCTTCATATGCCTTTAGTTAACCTTACAAAATGCAGATGCCACTGGAAACCTAAGCCAGACTACTTAACTGATAGAACTGCAATTATCTTTGTTTAATTTGTTTTAGTTTTTGTTTTGTTGGCTTTTTGGCAGGGTAATATATATTCCCCGGAAAGGGAAGCTGGCAACCCTCCTCTCTCTCCCTCAAGGACTGGGATCATAGGCCTGTGCCACCATGCCCACCTAGTTTCTAATTTCATGAAGAAAAAACACTTCCTAACATTTAGCTTCATTTGTTTGACCAGCAACCCAAAGAGTTCTATATAATTAAAATTGCAAAACACAACAGTAATAATACCATACAGAGTCAGCTGAGATTAAGAATTGGTATACTAAGACTTTAAATATAATAAATTTTATTTATCTGGTGGTACATGATGCTCACAGGGCACCATACAACAAATTTTAAAAATACAATATAAAAAAAAGTCAAACAGCCAAAGAAATTAATTCCATCAGAGGGCAATGGCCCATGTCGAGGAGGAGGGGGAAGCCCAGAGGAAAACCCACCCTCTATCCCCTTAAGAACATGAAGTTTGCCTGCCTAAGTTTTGCCTTAAGAAACATCAAAACAAAGTGCTAAAGGTCTTTGAGAAGAGTTAAAACTTCACATAACATCTTTCACAAGGGTTTATCACAAAATGCTTTCCTTACTAATAAGAGCATTAAACAATACAAAAATCTTTGAGCATCTATTTGGTCAAAATCTTGAGATCACAGCCTTTAGCATTTTTCCCCTTATCTATCCTTAATTACCTCCACCAGCGAAATCTCACTCAAGGGGTAAGCAATCTCCTCTCATCTGGTACTTCTAATGCAAAGCTTATTTTCCATAAATAGCAAGGAGCTAAACAAACTTAATCTATGTATTTTAACTGGTAATACATTAAATTTTACCAAGAATGGTTTAAAATCAAATTTTAATTTTGAGAACTATATGAAGATTAATAATTACCAAGGGTTATTTGAAATCAACTATACAAAAACAGCAATATTTAAAAGTGCATAGGGTATGGCTAGAAAATTTCTAAGAACAGGAAAGTGGTTTGGGAATTTATGTTTGAATTTATTACACAATGATATACATTGTCAAGTCAGAGCACAGACAAGGAACAAGGAGCTATGTGTCCTGCTTGGGAACATTTAACACTCAGTATCAATTTTATAAAAGCAAAGCAGAAGCTGTTTCTCATCTAAGCTTCCACCAGAGAGACTTGTTAACAGAAGCACAAGCTACCTAGTGCTCCTAGAAGTTTGAGGGTAGCAGAGTCCTATACTAACCACACTAACAGCAGAACTGATTTCCCTTTAGAATCTACATAAGTACAAGCAGAGGAAGACAAAACAGTGATGGGTAGAAAAGGTTTAAAAACAAAAAAATAAAAGCAAACTGCATCATTTGATGCCCCAAAACATTAGGAGTGGAGCCTTAATGCTTGCTTCTTCTAGAACCTCATGAGGGGCATTTTGACTTATGCTGAACACTTAATGTATTATTTGACTGCTGCAAACAAATTAAGCAAATTTAGGCAATTTTGTTCCTGCTATTGCACAGCACTCTGGTACATAAGGACTCTGCACAGATCCCCTTTCATTATACTGATTTCAAAAGGCAAAAGCCAGGTCATCTGCACCTTTGCAGGCAGAGCATGAGGCAAGTGTTTAATGGCTGTTTGCTGAATAAACTGATTAATGGCCTACCACAAAAGTCCAGAGACTGTTACTATACTAGCACTTGGACAGCATTACTCCAACAGGAAGAACACGGCTCTGAAGTATAGACAGCTTTTCCATTTTCTAAACACAGGCCCATCAAGAGTTAGACATGACTTAAAATACATCCTTTAAGCCCACTCATAAAGCATTTTGAGAAATCAGGAGGTGAAAGGTACTATAAGTAAAATAATATTCAAGACAGTTCAGTCAAAATATTACTTTTCTATAGTGATGGAATGGTTATGCTACATTGAAGGGAACACCCCAAAGGTACTCTTCTCATGATCAACAAAATAATGGACTTTTGACAGAGGCCCTAACTTTATAGTCTGTGTTCTGCTATGTTCCATAATAAACCAGGTGACAGAAAGTGAAATTAAGCTACGTATTTTACACAAACCAATACTTTACCAAAGTTCTGCATTTTACAAGTTATATTCAAAAAACACACACAAATTAGCATTTTGTACATGAATGTTTATTTCCTAATTAGACATTCCCTTTAAACACAAGGAATGAATTCTAAATCTTCATAAAGATGAATAAAAAAATGACATCCCTCCAGAATAGTTTGTGTAATCACTGCGTTCTTGGTCACTACTGGCATTTACTGTTTAACGTCAAAAACAAATGTTATTTAAAAATCATGCTACTGGATTTCTACCCTTCTTCTATGACCAGATCTACACTGATCTGCAATGTTTTACACGTTTATATCATCAGATCGAAGCGAGTTTAAGGTGTGAAACAGCTGTGCATTAGACACAAAATAAAATTACAAGATATAGTCAAGTTCATAACGAATATAGGTGTTCTTATCATCATTGTAGATTCTCGGGTAATGTGCTATGAGAGCGTCCTGGGAGCCAATGTAGATGGAGTTGTAAATTTTCCAGTACACATCTCTGACTTTCCGAGCTGGGTGAAACAGACCCTAGAATAATTAAAAGGTAGAGTTACTTCTATTTTCAGGAATATATATAACCTTAATACGACTAAAAACTGTGAAGATATGACTGGAAATATTTCATTTTAGTTGGCATGATGGGACATACCACTAACCCTAGCATTCAGAAGACAGAAGCAGGTGATCCATCTAGGAGTTCAAGGCTAGCCTGATTCAAATAGTGAGTTCGAGGCTAACCAGAGTGAGCCTCAAAAAAAATAAACAAGTACCTCTTTTTCAAGAGGGAAGGAAAAAAAAACTGCCAACTGTATAAAACTGTGATAGGTAAACAAAAAATCTAATTCCTGCCTCAATACAGACCTGTCTCCGACATGGAAATTAGTGAAGGACACTAGCCCACTCCAGCAGGACTCTTGCCTTGCCCTTCTCCCCCATGCCATTCCTGAAGTCAGTCTCCAAAGTCTATTCACTTACTTGTCCACTCCCTCCCCCTTAGGCAGACCACCAAGGTCCAGCTATCAAAGTACTAGAGTCTAGCAATCAAAAGCTCCCTCTCCTTTGACTCACCTAACTAACATGTCCAATCAAAACATTCCACCTCAACCTAACCCATTCTAACATAGACCTCCCTTATTCTCAAAAACTGTATCTCCTGGGCTGGAGAGATGGCTCAGTAGTTAAGAGCACTGGCTGCTCTCCCAGAGGATCTGAGTTCAATTCCCAGCATCCACATGTCAGTTCACAACTGTAACTCTAGTTCCAGGGCTTGTGACACCCTCACGCAGACATATAAGCAGGAAAAACACCAATGAACATAAAGTATTATTTAAAAATAACAAAAAATTATAACTGCTCTGGGGAAGGCACACAGCTTTAATTCCAGCACTTGGGAGGCAGAGGTAAGTGGATCTCTGAGTCTGAGGCCAACCAGGTCTGCAGAGTGAGTTCCAGGACAGTCAGGGCTACATAGAAAAATACTGTCTCAAAAAAACCAAAAGGTGGGAAGGAAAAAAAAAAAAACACTTGCAAGGTCATTTGCCACTATTTTTCTGCCTGAGTCAGAAAGCATCGACTTTACTGCTTAATAAAGGATCTTTCTGTGAAAACTGGTTTTTGGCTTCCTGTTAGAGCCCCCATCAGAGTCGCAGCCATGGCTCTGAGCTACCCTATGGCCATGGGCCTCAACAAGGGCCACAAGGTGACGAAGAACGTGAGCAAGTGAGGCACAGGCAGTGCCGCAATTGCCTCACCAAGCACACCAAGTTCGTGCGGGACATGATGAGGGAGTTGTGTGGTTTCACGCCCCACAAGCAGCGCATCATGAAGCTGCTCAGGTTGTCTAAGGACAAGTGCATTTAAGTTCATCAAGAAGAGGGTAGGCACACCAAGGGGAAGTGGGAGGAACTGAGCAATATGCTGGAGGCCATGAGGAAGGCGGCCAAAAAAAAAAAAAGAAAAAAGAAAAATGGGGTTTTTTTTAATTTTAAATTTAAAAAAAAAAAAAAATATTTTTTTTAAGTGACCCTGTATAAAAACAACAAAACAAACCAACCCACCCAAACAAAAAGACATTTAGCCTACCTGTAAGCAATACTGCAACATTCTGCATGGTCCAATAGCAACTCTCAGGCCCTCTAGAGCTCCCATAACTGCCTGGATTACATGGGGAGATGTCTCAAACACATTAGGCCATACGTAGTTCAGTAAGTGATTCAGAGAATCTTCACAGCCAAATCCATATACACCAAGTGACATGTGTTGTACCACTGCACTAGCTGTCTGTCTATGTACAAGGTCCCTGTAATGGAGGAAAAAGGTATCTTTAAGTGAATCTTAGTTTTATAAGAAATGTTCATTTGCATATTAGGAGCTAAATTACTACTCAATATTTGATTCTCGTGACTAACAGTAAACTCTGTAACCTTAAATATACCAGCATATAAATCAAAATTAAGTTTTCTCTCAAAATTTTCATTCAAAAATTAAGCTTAGGAGAAAAATCTATTGGTAATTCTGCACAAATAAAAGCATTCATCTCTTATGATGCCTAAATGTGTTCATGACAATCAATGTATTATCCATTCTGGACCTGTTCTGGGCTTTTTTTTTTTTAAAGGTTGATTTATTTATTATGTATATATACAGTATACAGGAGGGTGCCAGATGTCATAGATGGTTGTGAGCCACTATGTGGTTGTTGGGAATTGAACTCAGGACCCCTGGAAAAACAGTGCCCTTATCCTCTGAGCCATCTCTCCAGCCCCTCTGGACCTATTCTGAATAAAACATGAAATAAGATAAAATAGTGCTCGGGCATTTTACCAAGCTATTAACAACCTTTCAAAGGCATAAGAAAGAAAATCTGAACCATGTAACACCTTTACTTTTATTACTATGTTACTTCCCAACTAAAGTATTCTTTTAGTAAATTTTCAATTAAGTTACAACTAAATCAACTTACAAATACATCTCTTATTTTCACTAATTCCTTGAGAACTACATACAATCTTAAGCACATCCATCCCCAAAGCACATTTCTGAAATAAATATAAAGCAACAAATAGTATGAACTCTAGAATTAAAAAATGAAAAACTTGGGTCTGGAGAGATGGATCAGCAGTCAAGGACACTGGCTGCTCTTCCAGAGGTCCTGAGTTCAATTACCAGAAACTTCATGGTAGCTCACAGCCATCTATAGTAAAATCTGATCCTCTTCTGGCATAAAGCTATACATGAAGATAAAGCACTTATATACGTTATAAGTAAATCTTAAAAGAAAAAAAGAGAGAAGGAAGGAAGAACGGACGGACAAACTGACAAACTTAAGTGCTAGGAGGCAGATGGATCAATCTCTGAGTTCGTGGTCAGCCTGGTCTACAAAGTGAGTTCCAAGACAACCAGGGTAACTGTCTTGAAAAACCAAAAGAAAAAATAGACAAGAAAATTTTCTAAGAGTTGAGATCACAAAAAAAGAATGTTATAAAAAGTACATCTGACAGAAGTCTGAAATGTTCTAAAGATGAATTTGATAGGTTAACTGAGACTATAAAATTCAAATATTTGCAGTGCAATATTCAAGTGCTTTTTGATGTGGGATATCACTGGTAATAAAGGAACTGCTTTGGCTTATGGCAAGGCATCTTAAAAGTATGTGGGGAATCCGATACATAAAGAGGAAAGAGGGCAAAGTCGGTGCAAGCTGCCACCAAGACAGCAACATGTAACAGTATAGGTGAGCACATGGCAAGACACAGATTAGTAGAAATGGGTTTGGGTTAAGACGTAAGAGCTTGCTAGCAATATGCCTGGGCCACAGGTCAAAGAGCATGTAATTAATATAAGCCTTTGTGTGACTATTTGGAGCTACACGGCAGCTGGGCTGCAAGGGGGTCCAAACCTTGGGGCTAGGCTGGAAAGGCTGGGCCAAAAACTCTTACCACAGCTTTTTTTTATGATAAACAATACACAAAACACAAAGTTCTGCCAGACTTCTCAATTCTACTATCAGTTGTTTGGATTTTGTTTTTGCTTTTTTGTTTTCCATATATAAAGAGACAAGTCATGCTTACGCTTCACAAAATTCCTCCAAATCACAACACAACTTTTAACCTTTTAACATCAACTCTCAGTGGTTATGATGTTCAGGCATGCCTCAGAAGAAGCAATGTGAGAGCAAAGCAAGGTGATTTACTGCTGTTTTGTTTGTTCCCAGAAAGGCAGCCTTCTCCAGATTTTAATTACTAATCTGTCTCCATAACTTACATCTATACTTTCTGGTACCATACTAAGTCAGTTTAAATTGACCTTTATAAAGGTATTGAGTGACTTTGGCTACACTGAAGACTGAATCCAGGGCTTCATGCATGAAAGGAGCATGCTTTACCACTAAACTACAACCCCACCATATTTTCAAAACTTTGTTTTGAGATAAGACAATTTTAATAATATTATGCAGGTTGGCACAGAATTTTCAATTCTCCTGCATCAGACTCTGTAGCAGTTGAGGTTAAAGGCTCAATGTGTCCAGTTTAGTGGATAACTAAATTGTACACAAAAGTAAGCAGCTGAAAACTTAAGCAGCCACTGAAACTACTTGAAACTTCCTTATGCTTTTAGAAATCTTGTCACGGGGGCTGGAGGGATGGCCCAGAGGTTAAGAGCATTAGCATTGGCTGCTCTTCTGGAGGTCCTGAGTTCAATTCCCAGCAACCACATGGTGGCTCACAACCATCTGTAATTAGATCTGGTGCCCTCTTCTGGCCTGCAGGCATGCAAGTAGAACACTGTATACATGATAAATAAATCTTTAAAAAAAAAAGAAAACAGAAAAAAAAGAAATCTTGTCACGTACAATCAATTCTGTACCTCAACCTAGAGAGTAAAATGTAGCAGACCTCTCACCAAGTAACTCAAAAGTAGTACTGAACTAACAGCTGCCATCTGAACGCTGGGTGCCTGTAAAGGAAAGACTAAAGCTCTAGCAATAAAGATGATCTGCTGAGGAGAGAATTCATTTGGTAGAGTGCTGGCTTAGCATGTATGAAGCTCTGAGGTCATACACAGCACCAAACAAAAGCAAGCATAGTGGTATATGTCTACAATTCCAACACTCTGGAGGTAGAGAAAGTGAGAAATAAGTTTATGTTCAGCTACTCTGGATGACACTGTCTCAAAATAAAACTATAGGTTTCTCTTCCATATAGATTAACTCATGCTCATCTTTTATTCCCCCTGTTTTAAAACCAGTGAATCAAAATCTATTTAGCTTGGGGCTGGAGAGATGGCTTACATGAGAAGAGACTACCTCATTACAACAAATAAATTATACGTGTGTGAAATAATCCATAGTAAAGTTTCTTCTTTAACAATACAACAAATAGGTCATTTAAAAGTTATCTTAGGGCTGGAGAGATGGCTCAGCGGTTAAGAGCACCGTCTGCTCTTCCAGAGGACCGGGGTTCGATTCCCAGCACCCACATGGCAGCTAACAACTGTCTGTAGTTCCAGTTCCAGGCAAACACCAAGGTAAATAGATAAATAATAAATAAATAAAGTTTAAAAAAAAAAGTTATCTTAATAAAGTCTGACATGAAACATAATTGCTAATTATTTTCCTGCATTCAGTTTTAGTCACTTACCTATCCATTAACGCATCCTCAAGTAAAGGCGTTACAGCATAGATGTAGTCTTTTCCCATTTCACCAATATACTCAAACAAGAAGGAGAGTGATTTTAACACTCCATTTTGAACATTAAGCTCAGGAACTCTGTATTCATTCATTAAGGCAGGCAGCACTGTGAAGGGTGAGCATGTTTCAGCAACAATGGCAATGGCTACAGTAGTACAAACTCTGTTCTGCCTTTCCTGGACTTTGAGATTGTTTAAAAGCGTAGCCAGTACATCATGAGGGCTGAAAAGAAACAAGAAATAGGTCATCAAAGTATCATGCTTATTAAACTTTTCTCAAAGGGGGAAAAAAATTGTAACAGAATAAAATCAAACATTGGTAATTTTTCTGGTATTTCTCATCACTATAACTGTGGCTTTTGACTTAACTTCATACAGGAAAGGAGGAAACGATATAATTATAACCTCAAAAAATAATAACATTTAAAAGAAGGTAAAAAAGAGGCTTCATGGGGCTGGAGAGATGGCTCAGCGGTTAAGAGCACCCTCTGCTCTTCCAGAAGACCCGGGTTCGATTCCCAGCACCCACATGGCAGCTAACAGCTGTCTGTAGTTCCAGTTCCAGGCAAACACCAAAGCAAATAAATAAAGAAAGTTTAAAAAAAAAAAAATTAAAAAAAAAAAAAGAGGCTTCATACAAGTTGCCAGATTCCCCACCCCCTTGTTTTGATTTTTCGATACAGTGTTTCTCTGTGTAGCTCTGGCAGTCCTGAACTAGCATGTTAATTCAGGTGGACTAATTTTCAAATCGAATTTTCACTCTTTAAACTTTTTGAAATATAAATAAATTTTAAATGGTAGACTCCAAAGCTAGGCAGAATATACAGAACTCTGGACTCCTGTGCTCAAACCCTTCCCAGTTATCCCCTTCCCATGTTTATCTCCATTAAGTTCAGCTTGGCTGCCCCCACCAAACCTTTCCATTCTTCCTCTGCTACAGCTCAGAGATACTGGAGCTCAACAGCTCTGCACAGCACCTATCCTGAAGGTAGAAGCACCCAACTTTCAATCTTCCCAATATTCTTCCACAGCATTTTCCAGTTGTTCTAGTTTCCTTTCTGCTCCTGTGATAAAGCACTCTGACCAAAAAAAAAACTTGGGGAGGAAAGAGTTTGGCCCAGGGTCTATGCCCAAGGTCATAGTCCATCATGAGGAAGTCGGGGCAGGAAGGCAAGCAGTAATTAAAGACAAGAATGCTGCTTAATAGCTTGCTACTAGGATCATGCTCAATTTACTTTCTTCTTATATAGGGCTAAAAGATGCCCACAAGGGAATGAAGCTCTCCCATATAATTCAAGAATCAAGACAATTCCTCACAGACATAGTCACAGGCCAAACTGATCCGTACAATTTCCTATCTCCCTAAGATGACTGGGCTGTGCCAAGCTTGTAACTGAAACTAACTATAGAACACTAAGAAATGACACATTCAATTTCATTTTCTATAACTAACTGCTTCTCTCAGTTGGATTCTGAAGAAGCAAATAACCATAAGTGAATTCATAAAGCACATGAATCTGGATTAGCCTTGGAATGATGTTTTTAAAGAAACATAAAGCAAACATTAAAATATGAATTAGATATAAATATTGCATGTTGGCCCACAACTTTAATCTCAGCACTAAGAAGACAGGGATAGACTAATTTCTGGAGTTAAGGCCAGCTAGAACTACACAGACTGCCTCTAAAAACAAAAAGGTAAAATAAAGAGAAGAGCTAGATGAGTAGATCAAATCAGAATCAGAATTAAGAATACTGGCTGCTCTTCCAGAAGACCTAGATATAATTCCCAATACTGACATGGCAGCTAACAACCTTTCTAACTCCAAGTTCCAATGATAGTTCTAATACTATCTTCTGGTCTTTGACGGTACCAGGCAATCTAATGGCATTAAGCAGACATGTGTTCAGACAAAGCACTTATATACAGAAAATAAATTTTTTAAATAACAAAGACTTAAAGTATATTTTAAAAAATTCTTTAATGTCAAGAATTTCATACTTGCATAATAAGAGTTTTAGCCAAACCCACTTCCTTTTCTAATTTCTTTCTAATGTATCTCCCATCTCTCCCTTCTCTGATTAGCCCTCCCCAACCTCATGTACTCTTTTTATAAATCCACTGAGTCAGGGCTATAGAGTCAGCTTGGTGGTTAAAAACACTAGCTGTTCTTACAGATTTGAGTCCCAGTCCTCATATGGTAGCTCACAACCATTCATACATTAAGGTTCTAGAAGATCCTAAAACTTCTTATGATCTCCACAGGCATCAGGCATGTACATGTGAACATACATGCATATACATATGGGCAAAACACTCAAAAGACATAATAATAAATCTAAAAAGAATTTAAATCCACTTAGTCCACATAGTACTAATATTATGTGTTATGGGTACAGATAATCTACTGAAGCATGTGTAGCCTCACAGGAGCCACATCTCTTAAAAGTGACTCTCCCCAGCTGTCATCAATTGTCAATAGTTTTTCAGACAATCCTATGAATCTCTCTCCAATCCATGCCAGTGTTTGACTGGCCTGATCTTGTGCAGGTCATGCACTTGCCGTTACAACTGATCTAAGTTTATGTGTACAACTACACTGTCCTGTCCAACAAGTGTTCTTTTGCTGCAGATGTCTACTACTTCTGGGATTTACAATCTTAACAACCCACTCTTCCAAAATGATCACATCTTGAGGATTAGGGATGTGATATAATTGTTCATTATGTTAAACAGACATAATGATAAACTGCTCCCTAAGTTTTTATCTTTATACCCACAAATCAGTGCACTTCTGAACCTTTATCAGAAAAGCTTTTTAACTTTAAAAAGTGTATTTATTTTTATAGGTATAAGTGGCCTACATGTGTGTCTGCATCACATGTGTTCACTGCCTGCAGAAGATCCTGACACTGGCGTTACACTTGTGAATTGTGAGGCATGTGGGTGCTGGGAATCAGAGCTGGCTCCTCTGTGACAGTAGCCAGTGCTTTTAACTACTGAGCCATCTTTCCAGCCCAAGAAGCTTCTTTTTACTGTTAAGAGCAATTAAAATAGAGGCCCATAATTGGATAATGTGGAGATTAAAAGACTCTGAAGTATTCATTTCTTAATATTTTAAGTAAAATCCTAGTTGGGCATAGAGAGTACATGCTCTTAATATGCTTTTAATCCCAGCACTGGGGAGGCAGCTCTCTGAGTTTGAGAACAGCCTGGTCCACATAGTAAGTTTCAAGATAGCCAGAACTACATAGAGACCTGTTTCAATAATAATAATAATAATTAATAATAACATCCTGAAGACCAACAAAAACTAGAATGTACCCTGAAAATGCAACTATTTCTTTCCCTGAAAATATCTACAATATAATAGGGGAAATTTTAAAGCACTCCATCTATTTTAATTAAATTAAGAGTTTAAAGAAATATTTTTAAAATAGCGAAGGGCAGGTCAGTGCTTAAATAAAATACTTTTTCTTCAAGTGATTAACTATACTATGCCTCAAAAGGTATGTCTACATGAAAGCACTTCCTAACACAATGAATTTATTATAACTTTCTGAAAAATAAAAATACTCACCCAATGGCCTTTGCAATATAACCAAAAGTGTTGACAGTAGCTCTTCGAATAGCTTTTTTGTGAGCTTTTAAGAGCTCTAAAAGCTCAAAGCAAATTCTCATCCACTCTCTTGCAGATACATATTCAGCTCCCCTAATTAGTAAACAAATAAATAAAAGAGTTACCATTGTTGTGTTATCAGAGTGCTTTGATTTTGTGGTGCTGGGATAAAGTACCCATGCCAAAAAGAGTTCTACAACTGACCTACACCCCTTACTCATATGAAAATTTAAAAAGTAAATGTGAACCTTTTTCAGTGTTCTGAAACTACCACTAGGCCATCTTAAAATATTAAATGAAAATTTAAAAAGCCTGGCTTGTTAGGTGGTAGTGCACACCTTTGATCCCAGCACTTGGGAGAGAGGTGGGTAAATTTAAGTTCAAGACCAACAAGGTCAGTATATTGAGTTCTAGATCAGACAGGGCCCTATACAGTTAGACCTTGCCTCAAATAAAATAAAATAACATAAAACAAAAAGAAAACCTGGCTCAGTTTTAAAACTACATGGCTAAGCCAAGCAGTTGTGTCATATGCACTCAGGGGCCAACTTCGTCTACAGAGGAAGACAGCCAGGGCTACATTGAGGAACCCTATCTTTAAAACAAACAAAAAAAACCTACACTGCTACTTCTTATTACCAGCAAAGTTAAATTTGTCTGAAAATAATCTTAGATAATCTAACCATATATACTTAGGAAGCAACTTTAAGTAAAATCTGCTTGCTCAATACAAATTTGCTAAATCTAAAAAGAAATATTGCCTATATTTAAGTAGTTTACTTGAACCAAGAATGAGAATGTTACTACTTACAAAAAAAGTCAGAGTAATCTGCTTACCTGTCAGCAATGCGTCCAACAAGATCAATACAATTCTCTTGTACTTTTTCATGTCTGTTCTTTAAGATGGGGGTGAGTCTAGGCAAGAGGTCTTTAATTGGTGGTGTCATCTTATGCATACCTATTTGACAGAAATCAAGGAACTATTAAAACCTGAACAGTAACCTCTGTTCATTTTTCCTTTTACTATGCAATGCAATGCATAAATATAAACTTACAAGCTACCTATGGATAAAAGCACCAGATTTTAATTAGAATTTTTTAACTATTAATAGCTTCTAATTACATGCAGCAATGAAAAAAACAAATGAGTAATTTAAAAATGATGGTTACTAAATAAAGTTTTATTTGATTTTAAAAAGCTATGTTGGTTTTTTTTTTTTAAGATTTATTTATTTATTATGTAGACAACATTCTGCATCCATGTACATCTGCATAACAGAAAAAGGCACCAGATCTCATTACAGATGGTTGTAAGCCACCATGTGGTTGCTGGGAATTGAACTCAGGACCTCTAGAAGAGCAACAGTGCTCTAAACTCCTGAGCCATCTCACCAGCACCCTGAAATGCTATTTGTATACTGACATTTAAATAGGAGATACTCTATGTTCTGGCCAAAAACAATAATATAAGCAAAAAGCAGACATGTAAATAGATCAGAAAGGGCCCCCATATCCTGAACTGCAAAGCAGAACAGACCTCCAGGCTCCCTGAACATGCCTGAATGGTATGTAAGCCTATGAAGAGAGGGCAGAAAACAACAAAACAGCAGTTAGCAGGTGCTCTTCCTCTAACTGGAACTGCTTACTCTGATTCTCCATTCCTTTTCTCATGTTTTCTAGATAATATGGTTTACAATGTTCTGACCGGTAAACCAGAGACCCACAAGTGGCTAAATTACTGTTGGTAAGTCAGTATCTTTAACTTGTACTAGTCTAGGCTGGACTGGGGAGTAAATGTAAACACAACTGTTCAAAGATCTATTCTACATAAATACTCCTTACTAACACAGGGAAAGCAGTGGTTATCATCAGCTACATATTACAGACTCATGGCATTCTTCCAACCCTTCAGTCCTAAATAAGTTACACTTCCAACACTATGTTTAAATATGAGATTTCGTTTGTTTTTTGGTTTTATTAGACAGGGTTTCTCTGTGTAGCCTTGACAGTTCTAGCACTGTAGACTAAGCTGTCATCAAACTGCAGAGATCTGCCTACCTCCCAATAGCTGGGATTAAAGTCATGTGCCTCCAATGCTAAGCTACAATGAGATTTTAAACACACTAATGCCTTTGTTTGCTTTATCATTACTTCCTAAAAAAAAGAATAAAAAGTTCTCTCTATACCCAAGATTGTTATATAATTGTGTCTTTACTTATGGCTGCTTTACCTAAAAACCTGTCAAAATACTTTACTATAAAAGACTGAATAGAGGGCTGGGGAGATGGCTCAGTGGTTAGGAGCACTGACTGTTCTTCGGAGGACCTGAGTTTGATTTCCAGCATCCACATGGCAGCTAATGACTGTAATTCCAAGATCTGACACCCTTACACAGTTATACATGCAGGCAAAACACCAATTCACGTAAAATAAACACATTTTTCAAAAGACTGAATAGATGAAGAACACTTCTAAAACTAAATTAAAGTTTCAAGTCATTCCTCCCCTGACTTATTTTCTAGCTGACGCACTACTTCTACCAGCGCCCCCCCCCCCACCTCGTACGTCAGGATGCCTTGAGCTATAACTATTTCCATACCTCTGGTATGTCCTAAATTTCCTCTTTAACATTTTTTAACAAAATAAAAATAGACAATTAAAAAAAACTTCTTTTGACATTCTAACAACCCTGAAGTGCTCAAGAAAACAAAAAAAAAATCAACATACTCAATACAACTTCATATTTTGCTTTCAAAATACTAAGAAAATTACAAGCCAAATTCTCATACCTATTACATTTACAATAGCCTTCAGTGCTCCAAGAATGCTGCCCAATACTTCAGGGTATTCTTCACCCAAATATTCATACAGCACCACACCCAAGTGACCCATCAGTTTTTCCTGTAATGAAAGAAATATTTAAAGTGTTACTTTCTCCACCAAACTACCTGCTAAAATAAATAAATAAAAGGAGAGAGAGAGAGAGAGAGAGAGAGAGAGAGAGAGAGAGTGAGAAAGTGTATTGTGTGATGTGTATAAGAAAATAACCTGGTAGAATAGATAAATTACCTCTTGGCAAGTCTTCATAACAACAGCAGTTCTGGAAATCAAGTCAGCTGCTTGTTGCCTAACTTTTGCTGATTTGTTATTTAGACGCCACAAAACTGTACCACAGATCTGAGGCAAGTACGGTTTGACTCGTTTGCCAAGAGCATTAACTACTGTGCCAAAACCATTCAACATTACTGAATCCTAAAAGAAAAAGGGTAAGTTACATTTTAAAAAATCAAGCAAAATTGCTAAAACTACAAAATTTAGTTTTAACAAATTGAATTGTTAAGTAACATTCAATCTATTCCAACCACCCAAATATCCTCTTTTTAAAGAACATTTGTTAAAACTGAGGAAAACTAGTACTTAAAAGAGCAAACCTAAATTACTTTTAAGGGCTGTCTGCTTTAAAAATAATGGTTTTCTACAAGAAAGTCACTGGGAACATGGCACAATAATAAGCTGTGATGAGCCTGAGTGAGATGCCTCCAAACCTGACCCCCAAGAACCACATAGTGGAAAGAGAGAACTGATTCCTGAAAGTTATCTCTAATTTTCACCCACACACATGCACACAAAATAAAATGTAAATAAAGCCAGAAATAAATTATTAGTTGCCATTACCTCTGTAGTCTGTTCTTGGAAAGCATAAAGGATACCATCAATCAGCTGTTCTTCAAGTTTATGATCAATATCTGCTGCACCTAAGTTGCCCATAATTTTCTCAATTGTTTCCATCACCATTTTCCTGTACTGTTCAGCTTCATCTTTCAGATCATCCACAATCCTAGATATAATTTCTGCTGCTCCCACTTTGTTTGCCAACTCCACAGTAGTATCAACCAACTAAAAAGACAAAAAAAAAAAACAAAACAAAACCCTTTTAAATCTATTATTTTTCCAAGGAAATAAACAAGCAGCTAGAACATGGTAGACCCTGCCTATAATTCTAGCACTCAAAAAGCTAAGGCAAATCTTCCAAGTTCGATGTCAGTCTGGCTATGCAGTGGTCCAGGCCAACCCCCCAAATAAGGTCCTATCTCCAAAACAAAAGCAAACCTAAGTAGAATTAAATTTATTTTTCAGTGAGCTATAGAAAGCCTCAATTAATCAGACAAAAAACATTGACTCATAGTTTAGTATTGGTGAGCTAGGAGACTGAGGCAGAAGGACCAAGAATTGGAGACCAGCCTGGGCTACAAAGGGGGGGAACAGATGTAGAAATGGCTCAACAGTTAAAAGGCACTTTGCTGGCACACCTGACAACGTGAGTTTGATTCCCATGATCCACTTCCAGCCAGCTGTTCTCTTAACTCGATCCAAAACATGCATGCACTGGGTGCACATGCATACAACCAAATGAGTGTAATTTAAACACATGCATGAACACAGGTATGTGTGGTGGGGGAATTGCTGTGGAATTATGCTTTTGTATACTGTAAATACTTGTCATTGTAAACATTGGTTTAATAAAACACTGATTAGTCAAATAGCTGGACAGAAAGTAGAGGACGGGGCAGCCAGACTAGGAAAATTCTGGGAAGTCAAAGAGTAGAGAGGGAGACAAGAGCAAGACGAGAATGCTGCACTAGCCATATGGCTAAACATAAGTTAACAGAAAGTATAAGAGTTAGCAAGTAATAAACCTAAGCCATAAACCAAGCAGCTTGTATTTAATATAAGGCTATGTATGTTTTGGGACTAAAACTGTGGGACCAGCTGGGTGGGACAGAGAAACATCTGACTCCAGGGGGTCTTTTGTTAGTGCCCCGGGACTAGGCTAGAGAAATGTCTCAGTAGATAAGAGTATTAGTTTTTCTTCCAGAGGACCCAAATTGGACTCTCAACATCCACGAGGTAGTTCACAATAGTCTGTAACTCTAATATTAGGACATATCTGGCTCAAAACCATCTGTACCTCCAATACTAACTAAGAGATCCAATGACCTGACCTCTGTAGGCATGAGACATACCAAATGGGGCTGAGATATACACATAGAAAAAATTTATTTTTTATTTACATATTTATTATGTATATAATGTTCTGCCTGCATATATCCCTGCAGGCCAGAAGAGGGCACCAGACCTTATTACAGATGGTTGTGACCCACCATTTGGTTGCTGGGAATTAAACTCAGGACCTCTGAAAGAGCAGCCAGTCCTCTTAATCTCTGAGCCATCTCTTCAACTCACAACATACTAAAATTTTAAAATCACTAGTTTCATGGGCATTTTACATTAAATGCATGTTTTTCAAAGCAACAACAACAATTAAGAGGCAAGGTGTGACAGAACACACACCTTTACTCCCAGCACCTGAAAGGCAGAGGCAGGTGGATCTGCGAATTTGAAGTCTATAACCTATCAATTTCCAGGCTACACAGTAAAACCCTATCTCAAAAAAGTGCTTAAAAGTCCATCTCTGACACAGTAGAGTACATATAAGATAGACAAAGCAAATTATAGTATGTAATATGCATTCTAAGTAAACAACTACTCAAAAAGACTTGTGAGACTCAAATTTTAACAAAAGAGTCACCTGTCGGTAATTTCTTCTATCCAAAGCCATTCTGTGTTGCCAGAAGTGTTTAAAAAAAGGAGGAAGAATTTCTGTTTTAATGTAGTTTGCTTCTACACCATCTGTTCCACAACATTGTTTCACCACCTAAAAGGATAAAAATAATACTAAATCAAACATAATACTAACACAACACAACATAGGTCTATTATTTTTAATGTTATAATGATCTTTTGAACTTCCAAAATATGCACACTATGCTAACAAATATACCCACAAAAAGTTACCTTCAATACAATTTTCTTCATTTCTTCATCTGGAGACTGAAATTCTCGAATAAGGATTAACATCACTTCTCTAGTATAGTAGTTGGCATATTCTGCATCCATAAGAGGAATAAGATACCCAATAGCCTTTAAGAAAGCAGCCAAACCCTATTTGAAAAATAAAACATAGTCATACACATCAGCAAATTAAGTTTAGATTGTCTTAATAAATAGCAACAAAACCAGAATCTAATGAATGAATTTACCTTTCCTCTATGTTGGCGGATACCTTTCCACAGAGGTTTGAGCACAGAATCAAAAGATTCAATACCATAAGGAGTTGCTGCTTCAGCCAAAGCAGCAATGGCCAAAGCACTGATGGTTCGAACTTTCTGCTGTTCATCCACGAGACCTATACAATCAAATATAGGCATGAGTAGGCATCAATACCTAATTTTCACAATGCAATCCAAACTTTATCAATGTATCTAACCATGTATCCAAACTGAAAGAAATTTTACAGTAGGTAAAATTTTGGCAAAAGCAATTTGTTAACAGAAAATATTATAAGTCCCATTTGAACATATGCCTTTGTGTGGGAAAGCCCTTACAGTTATTTCCCACCCTGCATCAGTAACCAAAAATTCAGGACAATTGATCTATAAAGATCAATGTTAAATCACCACTTACCATGTTCAATGATTTCAACTAAACTTCTGAGATGTGGCAAGATAGCACACCCCATAAGAATAGCTATCTGTTGCACAATCTTAATACCAGTGTGCCTCGCTTGCCAAGACTTCTTGCTTTTGCACACAGCTTTTAAGAAGGGCAATAGAGAAGGAATGCCCAGGGCAGAGGCTACAACAGCAAAAGCTCTAGCTGTTGTGTTCCGGACATACTCATCCATGTTGTCTATATCAGGTCTCATGGTAGAAATCATAGTAGCCAGGCCAGCAGCCTAAAGAGAAAAGATACAACAGTAGCTTCAGTTAATATATTAGTCCTCAACCCATCAAAAGACAAACTTCCTTCTCTAGAAATTTAATGTGAATACCTTTGCCAAATTAGAAATAATCTCTCGGCCTTCCACTCTAGCATAGTAATCTTCATCAATCAGCAGTGGCTCAATAACCACAAGAATCTGAAATAGAAAAAAAAAAGAAATTACATTTCCACATCAACTTAGCTATCAAAAAACTCTGTTAATTGAGGGTTAGGGTTAAATAACTTTAATTTCATACTGTCAAGCCCTAGTTATAGGTGAAAATTAAATGTACACTAACATTTTATATTAAAAAAAAGCATTGTTATAATAAAGATAATTCTTTATACCAATACAAAGTAAAACACTTATTCTGTCAATAAAAAGCAAGTGAAAAAATAAGCAATAACTCACAAGATCAAAGATGGCAAAAGACATTTACATAATTTACATATACCTATATTTAAATATGTGATGCTTGCTTCTAGGAGAAAAAAAAAGAACTTCTAATTGTGATAATGTTAATTAATTGTCCATTTGGAAGACCTAAAACTACCTGGGAAATGATCCTCTGGGAGCCTGTGGGAGGTTATCATGCAAAGATCCACCTAATTAAGGGCAAGACCACTGCCTGGGCAGGAGATCCTGGACTAGGACTAGCATAGATCTACACACGACCAGGAGAACATAGTGAGACCCTCTTTCAAAACCCCTAAAAGATCAGAGGACAGACTAACCCAATACCGACTGACTGAGGATGCTATAAATTGTTAAACTTTTCTAGACTATACTTGTATTCAATCAATTAAAATCTAAAACTTTAAAATTTTAAGAACAAAAAATGGGGCTGGTCAGTTAAAGGGCACTAGCCACTCTTGAGGACTCAGGTTCAATCTCCAGCACCCACACGACAAGTCAGAACATCTGTAACTCCAGTTCCAAAAGATCCAATGCCCTCTTCTGGCTTCCAAGGGCAACAAACATCCAAATGATACAGACAAAGCACCCATATACATAAGTAAGTTTGTATAAATATGAGGACAAATTGGTAAAATAAATCCTTGACTTTTTATATTGAAAATTAAAAAAAATATTAATCAGCCAGGTAGTGGTGGCACATACCTTTAATCCCAGCACTCAGGAGGCAGAGGAAGGTTAATCTCTGGGCCAGCCTGGTTTGTCTAAAGGCTACACAGAAAGACCCTGTCTCAAACAATGCCTGCTCTGCCACCCTGGTGCCACCCCTACACCTGTACCCCCTCCACTTACTCCCCTAAAAAACTTCCATATTCCAGACAGTGTAAAATAGAATCCAAAAACTAAAAATTAACCCATTAAACGCTACTTAGAGAATAAACCAACCTTGTGCACATATGGCCGCACCAAGTCATCAAGTTTATACAATATCCTATCAATAACTTTCACAAGTAAATGCCGCTCTTGATCCTCAAGTGTAGGAGACATCAACAGAGGAAGAATCTGGTTAAACAAAGGTCCAGCCCCAAATTCTCGAGCTTTATCAGTAATCTGACGTAAGGCAGCCTGGAGGAAAACAGAAGGAAGAGATATTATTTTCATTTATGAGCAAACATTCAGAAGGGGCAAATTTCATCGGGAATAATATTTTGCTGTGTATACTGAAACAGACAATTTACATATAGTTTGAAATTGTTTGCGTGTTTAAACTTACATGACCTAAGTTTAATGTTATCAGCTCATTTAAAAAGAGTCATTAATTTAGTGGCAGATAAGTGACTAAGAGGTAAAGGTGCCTAAAGACACTTCAACCTCTGGAAGGAGAGAACAACTTCCAAAGCTGTCCTGACGCCTGTTTACCCTGGAGCATCACCTTCCTGCACGCCTGAGCGTACCAACACACACGCACTAAATAGATAAATTAATAAATGAGCATAAAAGGGAAAAAAAGTAATTTATAGCGCTAGTAACATTCCTCAGAGGGTAAAGGGTACTGGTCACCAAGTCTGACAATCATGAGTTGAATCCTCAGAATCCACATAACTGAAGCAAAGAACTGATTCCTGCAAGTTATTGACACGTATATGTGCCCCATAAAAATGCTTTAAGAAGAAGGAGGAGGAGGAGGAAGAGGGGGCTGGAGAGATGGCTCATAGGTTGGGAGCGCTGACTGCTCTTCTGGAGGGCCTGAGTTCAGTTCCCAGTCAACGACAAGGTGGCTCACAACCATCTATAGTGAGATCTGGTGCCTTCTTTTGTTGTACAGTCAAACATGCACGCAGAACACTGTATACATAATAAATAAATTTATAAAAAAGAAAAAAAGAAGAAAAAGATAATTTAGTAGAGTCATAGAACCATACGGTTCTATATGCCTTGGTTGAGCCTGAAGAGCCTTCTATACTCAAGCCACATTTGGTGTTAATAGAACTGATAGAATTTCAACTAATCATCTCTATTTCGAAACACTTTAAAGCTGTCAAGGAAAAAGAAATTTGCCATTCTTGTATCCTTATCAGAACAAAATCCTTTAATTAGAAGAAGTAAATTCACTAAGCCTGAAGCACACATCCATAATTCCAAGCAGCTACCCCAGTATGAGGATCCAAAGCTCAAGGCCTGCCTGAATAAGCCTAAAGCCAATTAAGCAACATATTAAAAAAAGCCAAAAAAGAAACCAAAACAGAGTGTCTTATTCTGTTAATTCCATCGGTCAAGTGACTAGGCAAAAAGAATTGTTATCAGACTAAATCCAGCCTGAGCTATGAATTTTAGGACAACTTGAGATAGTTTGAGAACCTGTCTCAAAACAAAAATAATAGCTATAATAATTTAATAAGCTAAAACTAGGAGTCAGATGTGGTACACATCTTAATTATTGTTTATTAAAGGTGGCACACATCTTTATTGCAGCACTTGAAAGCCAGAGGCAGATGGATTTCTGTAGGTTACCATAGTGAGTTTCAGGACTATGAAAAGATCCTGTTTTAAGAAGCAAAAAGAAAAGAAATAGAAATAGTACTTACCTTTCTCATTGGAGGTGTACCATTCTTAATTTTTAAAAGCAACTTCATTATTTTTCTCTCTTTTTGCTCTTCTGGACTAAGGGTTGATTCATCAACATCAACCTACAATAAAATTTAAAAGTCAATCAAGATAATGATTTGTAACTAACTCCCAAAGAGCAACACTTCATTTCTGCTGGAGTCACTTACCAATAGTTTATCAAAGTACTGAATGTCATCAGGTTTTAAAAACGGGAGATTCCCAGACGGTTGGTCATTAACACTTTTCATGGTTCTGTCTTCAGTTTGCATGTGGAAACCAGTCATACCGCCCAAAGGTGTGGGGGTTGCTGTCAGCTTTCGAGCTGGAGTTCGGATAGGAACATAACCAGCTGGAGGGGGAAGGACCTAAGAGAGTTACAACACCCTTTAGTAGAGCTGCCTTAACTCCGCACACTGAAAACAGCATGGTGCCATTATACTGAAAAGACATTTACAATTCATTAACTAGTACGTTTTTTGCCTGAAAAAGAAAACGTATCTCAGTGTTCAAAACTAAAAGTTGAAATATTTATTAAAAAACTTAATTTTTAATTTGTTAGTTAAAATGTAAGTGAGAAAGAAAAACAAGTAACACTGTAAAATTTATAGTCACATTCAAACATTAACGTGCTTGAAATAGAAACATGTTGTAAAGTCTACATGTGAAATTCACAAAACTTAAAAATTATAAAACCTACCAAGTCGGTGATTTCCCAAAAGGTACTTTCAGAGCAAATATGTATTATCATTCATTTCAATGGAAGTAAATGGTTTATATAATAGATAAAAAGTCATGCATATTTTAGTAATTAAATGAAACATTCCTATAAACCTCTAATACTATAAAAATGTATTTTAGTAATACTGAACTCTTCAAAACTGACTTAAATAAAGAAAAGTAAAACTAAAGTATTTGCCAAGAAGACCCTCAAAGAAATGCCAAATTAAACCAATTGTAAAACCCACAGAATGTCTAAAAATGATTTAAAATAGAACTTGACTTTTAAAGTAATGAGACTCTGTTGCTAATTAGTTTCCTAATTAGAATAATAAGCCTAATACAAATCCTCTCCAAACAGCCAAACATCATGTATGAAAAATGCCCATGAGACTGAAGATTAAACCATGTTAAATATATTTGATGCCATCCGTACTTCCTTATCCAATTTTTTTTTCCAGCTTGTCAACGCATGTGCAGCATGGACCTCTGACTAATCATTTTAAATAAAATATGTATTAAGTCCACTGGTGTCACTGTACATTGAAAGACCTAAAGGTGTATTTTAAGATTTTACTTATTAGACTCACAAAAGAACAAATGTCCTTCCTATTGGTATTAAAGAAGCCAAAGACTATAATTGTGAAAGATTTAAACAATCAACATTAGATTGACCACATGCAAAGCATTATACAGAGGCTACAAGGTGATTTTGGTTTTTAATATTTTATAATTAACTGCTGTTCTAAGAATGAACCTCAGAGCCTCATCCTCCTAGGCAAATAATCTAGCACTATGGATTAAAACACATTCATCTGAAGCAAATACTGTAACAAAGACCTAATGGGATAGGAGTAACACACACTGTTGACAAGAGTCAACAGTAGAAAGGCTCTTTGAAGGCCATTATAAGATTTAGACTATAGTCTTGGTTCTGACTCTAGCTACTATCAGATAGATTACCAACAAGTATTTCCATAATGACAGGAACTTAGAAAATTTTACAGTTTAAAAAAAAAAAAAAAAAAAAAACTTCAATAAACCTGAGCTACAGACTGAGGCCCTACTGTAAAATAAAACAAAGAAAAAACTTTCAGTTACTACAATAGGAGTATTCTTTATGTCATCAGGAATCTAGGTCATTTAGAGACAAAGTTTTATGGAGGTACCAAGTAAAACTTGCATGTTATTTGAGCTCAGTCCTACAAACTAATAATCTGAAGCAAGCTACTACATTCCACTAATTCAGAGGTACCGTCTGTGTACCTCCTAAATCCTTGAGATTATTTAATTAAAAAGTCAAAAGCCAGGGGTGTAAGGATTTTTGGCATTTCACATAGCTGGCCCAACTCTGGCCCAGGTGGGATACACCTTGTACTGAGGCATGCCCCTGGGCGTGGCTACGTAAACCCTGTGGCACTGCACTGAGTACTGAAGCACCTCCCTGGACCCGGAAACACTTCCCTGGATCCATGACGCAAACCTGTGCACGCCCCTTCCCTTAAAAGGGGCTACAAGCATGTGTTCAGGTTCTTTTTCTTCTCTGTCCCCTGACTTCTGTCTTGCTCCTCTGCCTCTTCACCCTCCTTGGACTCTTCTCTTAAATAGACTCTAGTGTGTGGCCTTGTTAGTGTGTACTTGCTCTCAGGCGCGGAACTAACAAGGGGTATTGGCATATCCTTTAGGCAGAGCACTGTGAGTTCAAGAGCTTGGTCTATATCTCAAGTTCCAGGTTAGCCATGATTACATAGTGAGACACTGCCTCAAAATGTAATAGTTTCTTAAAAGCAGATACTAGAGAAATGGCTCAATGGTTTAGAACACTTGCACCTCAAATCATGAGAACCAGAGTTCAGAACCCAGAACCCATGTGGGGCAACGCACATAATTCCAGTGGAGGAATTATATTGGCTTCTGTAGACACCTGCACTTACTCATTTTTTTTTTTTTTAAAGATTTTCAAAAACTATTTGTGTGCCTGGATTTAAGCTTGTACACTGAGTACAGTGCCCAAGAAGGCCAGCAGAAGGAGATTTACAGCTGTCAATTAGGGCCTTGATACGAGGTGCTGGGAACTGAACTCCAATCTCCTATAAGAATAGTACATGCTCTTAATCACTGAGCCACTTCTCCAGACTCCAAAATAAAATACGTTTTTTAAGGGAGAGGGGTTTGAAACAGGGTCTCTCTATGTAGCCTCGGCTGACCTGGAACTTGTTATCTGGACCAGAATGGCCTCAAACTCAAGAGGGCCTATGGCTCCCATCAATCACTAAGATTAAAAGGCAGAAACCACCACAGCTGGCAAAATAATAAAGCTCCATGTTACTTATTTTGTCTCTTATTACTTTTTCAACTAAAATGCACTTAGTGGTGCTCAAAAACAAGAGAAAGAGAAATTGATCAGCAAATGAGTGAGGCCTATGCAAATTTGCCAGGCAAATTTTTTTAACCAAAGGCTTAAAACTCATATCCTAAATTCCAACAAATTTGTCATATATTCATCACTAGTACCTTATATCCTTCTGGGAACATAGCATCTAATTCTTCATCAGAAAGTGGACGGTTTCGCTCATCAATTTCTCTCTCCCAGCGCCAAGCCTGAAGCTGTTCAGGAGTCATGCTCATTATGTGACCTGGAGTAGGGGTAGCCATGTTCATGGCTGGTGTGCCGATTGGTGTTTTTCCTGGTGTCAGAACGGGAGTGCTTCCACCCATTTGACTGGCTGGTGTTTCATCCCAACGAGACTTTCTTTTACTTGCTCCAGGAGTCGGTGTTTCACCGATAGAGTCTCCACCTCGATCAGTCCGAGGAGTCTCAGCCCATCCACTTCCATGTCCAGGAGTGTCTTCATAAACAAAGTTAGTAAGAGCACACATTAACCACTTTAAAACACTGCTTCCCTACATTCAATGATGAAGTTCAATAGGAAGGCATTCCAAAAACAAGATACACCTAAAGGTTTTGTTCAGTATTTTTGAGTTTCCTTCCCACTGACTTTACAAAAGTTTACAGAACAACTAATGTGAAACAAAAACTATTTTTCTCATCCACATGATCACTATGTGGAACCATCCACTGTTTATCTTGAGTCATGTTCCAATTATTCTCACTATACATCAAACACTAGATTTAGGCAAATTTTTGAGAAAGAACATAAAATACAGGCTAGCAGGAGTCAGAAGGTAGTAGAAAAAGAAGCAGCATTTAAAGGATGCACTTTCTATTCATGTCACTGAAAAAATAGAAATGAGTTATGGTCATATTTGTGCAACACTGTGAATATGTTTTAAGTACTTAAAAAATGATTAAAACTGGTACATTTGGGCTGGAGAGATGGCTCAGAGGTTAAATGCACTGACTATTCTTCCAAAGGTCCTGAGTTCAAATCCCAGCCACCACATGGTGGCTCACAACCATCTATGGCGACATCTGGTGCCCTCTTCTGTATACTGTATAATAAACAAACAAATCTTAAAAAAAAAAAAAAAAAAAAAAAAAAAAACCTGGTACATTTAAACACACATAAAGAAGACTGAGGCATGAGAATCAAGTTGAAGGCTAGTAAAGTAGTATCCAAAATATTTTTTTAAAGTTTAAATAAAAAAATACACAAAATCATCATCCTTTTATTTTTTTAAAAATATAAAATTTAACTTCTATGGTTCTTTCCTAAAAATCTTCAGCCACTTCAAAAGGGAGAAAGAACTGGGCACTCCCAACTGCTAATCTTATTTACTGTGTGTGCCATGATGCACATATGGAAGTCCAAGGTTCCCTGTAGGGCTGCAGCTCTCCTTCTGCAGCGCTTCCCAGGAATCAAATCACTGTCTTCAGGCTTACTTGGTGGCAAAGGCCTTTACCATTGAGCCATGTCCTCAGCCAAAACTGAAAGTTTATTAAGATTTTTTTAAAATATTTTTATTATATTATGTGCATTGGTGTTTTGCTTGGATGTCTGTGAGGGTGCCAGATCTTGAAGTTAAAGACAGTTGTTAGATGCCATGTGGGTGTTAGGAACTGAAACCAGGTCCTCTAGAAGACTCTAGAAGAGTAGTCAGTGCTCTTAATCACTGAGCCATCTCTCCAGCCCAAGAAAAGATTTTAATACAATTTAAGCTTGAGTATTGAGACAAACAGTAAGAAAAAAGACAGTTTTACACACACACTCAGTGGGTTCAGACGTCTCCACCTCCACATTAAAAATTTACATTGTGCTTATATTAGACTAGAAGTACAGACCTCAGCCTGAAACATAAACAACACTCAAGTCAACACTTCATCCAAACACTCATCTACAATCCACTGAAAGTACCTACCTCTTTCTGTTTTGGGGGTCTCGTCCCATCTGTTTTTACGAGCACTGGAAGTTGCTCCACCATGGCCTGGGGTTGCATGGCCTGGTGTATCGCCTCGTCCAGGAGTAGCAGCTCCCGCAGGTGTATGACTAGGTGTAGGGTCCCATATTTTTGAACCAGGGGTTGCTCCAGGAGTTTCACTTCCTTTTGCACGACCTGGTGTCTCATCCCATCTTAAAGAAGGGGTGTGCCCAGGGGTCTTAACAAAGAAAAAAATTTATTTTACATATCTTAGAGAAATAACTATAAAACTTGTTAAACAAAACCCAAATATATGTATCTTTAATTTGTTTCCTATACTCAATTCAAAGTAGAGTATTATTCTTACAAATGCTTATGATCAAAACCAATGTACAGCTTTTCTATGGAACAATTTTTAAAAAAAAAAAAAATTAAAGCCTTAGATTAAAACATAAAACAAAGGGCTGCTCAGTTCCCCCAGCTGATGTATGGTGGATGTTGGTATGCCCTTATTAATAATGTTACTTTTATTTGTTCTCTTATCCAGGTTACTCCAGTTGTCTCTTGTAGATACTGTAAAACTCTGACTCAATGAAATTGTATTTATCTGCTGCACCTATCTACTATTTGACACTGTTCTTTAAAAAATTATTTTTATTATAACATAACTTGTAAAACACACATGTGTACACACACCAAAATAAACCAGACTTAAAGTATATACAAGTAGAATAGCCATTCAGAATGGAAGCTGTGTAACTTTCTTTTACTCTTACATGCTGTGTACTTAATAAACTATTTCAAGACCAAAAGCAAGGCTATTACAATCATTTCCAAATCATACAAAGTATCTTAAAAATATACTGCCTTAGAAAATTCATGAAAGTTTGTCAATCTACGTCTCCAATAGAAGACCTTCAGCTCTAATTAAAACTAGTACTTCCCAAACTAGTAGTACTGGATCTGAGACATAGAACCTCTGGAGAAGAAGGAATACACACACTGCAAGAAATAATTTTTAAAACATGTTATAAACCAGATGAAAGTAGATCTGTGATTTCAAAGCCATCTGGTTCACATGGTTTCAGAGCTACATAGTGATACCCCATTTTTAGAAATGAAGATGCTATTTTATCTGTGTGTATGAGTACACATATATCACTGAGTAAGGGTGGAGATCAGAAGATAGGCCATGAGTGTGTCTCTTTCCATCATGGGAATCCTATGTATGAAACTCAGACTGTAAGGCTTAGTTAGCAGCAAATGCCTGTACCTATTATATGCTACCAAGGTCAGTGTGAAGAAAAAACTAGAGGTGAATTTAAGTAATATCCAAGAATGCAAAACAGCTCAAACGTGGAATGAGGCAACCCAGAAACTGGCTTAGAACTCATAATCCTGCCTCACCCTCCCTAGCTGAGTGATTACAAGGATATACCACCACATCCAGCTAAAGATGGCTTTTATTTTATTCAGGATGGAAAAAACTATGGATTAGGTAAGTAATGAAAATGAATTATTTACAATCTTAATTTGTTCTTCCTGTCCAAAGAAAAGGTAAAGAATATGAATGATCCTGTCATGCATCCTAATTTCCATAAATGAGATAAGAAAGATAGGTCTGAGTCAGAACGGTTTTACAGAAACACACTAAACTCAGCTGAGGATGGCTCAGCAGGTAGGAGAGCTTAACTGCTCCAGCAGAGAACCTGAGGTCAGTTCCCTCCACTGGCTTGCACTGGTGGAGGCCCACAACCCTAACCCAATTCCAGTGGACCTTCTGCTGACTTTCCTGAGTACCTGCATGCATGTGGTGTGCATTCACAGGCATGTATGTAACTAAAAGTAAAAAAAATCCTTTTAAAATTTAATTCTTCTACCTAGTTATAAGTACACAGCTAAGCTGTTCTAAGTTAAAACAAGTTTATTTTGGTTTAAAAACTTAGCTGACTGGGTGGTAGTGGTGCATAGCTTTAAGCCCAGAGTTCCAGAGGCAGAGGTAGGAGGATTTCTCTGTGAATTCAAGGCCAGTCCAGTCAGGTCTACAGAGTGAGTTCCAGGACAGCCAGAGCTGTTACACAGACAAACTCTTATCTCAAACAATAGATGGATAGACAGACAGACAAATACACCTACATACACTTAGCTCTGGGCACATGGTGGCACAAAACTTTCATTTAATCTCAGCACTCAGGAAGCAGAGTAAGAGAAGAATCTCTGAGTCTGAGGCCAGCTTGGTCTACATGGCTAGTTCAAGGCTAGCCAGGTATTTGTTGTGAAGCCTTGTCTTTAAGAGATGATCCGGGGCTGGAGAGATGGCTCTTAACCACTGAGCCATCTCTCCAGCCTGTTCTTCCAGAGGACCTGAGTTCCATTCCCAGCATCCACATGGCAGCTAACAACAGTCTGTAATTCTAAGATCTGACACCCTTACACAGTTATACATGCAGGCAAAACACCAATTCACATAAAAATATTAAAAGAAAAGAGAAATGATCAAAGCTGGGTGGCAGTGGAACATACTTTTAATCAAGCACTTCAGAGGCAGAAGCAGGTGGGTCCCTGAGGCAAGGGGATCTCAATGAGTTTGAGGCCAGCCTGGTCTACAGATCAAGTTTCAGAGCTACACAGAGAAACTCTGCCTCAAAAACAAACAAACAAATAAGAGGGGAAGGAGGGAGGGAGGGAGGGTCCAAATTCAGTTCCCAGAACCAAAATCAAGTGGGTGACAACAACTGTAACCCCAGCTTCAGAGGATCCCACAACCATCTTCTGGCCTCTTGTACACACATACACCTACACACCCAAATAAATCTTGAAGTTTTTTTGTTTTGCTTTTTAAGATTTACCTATTTATTATGAATACAGTGTTCTGCCTACATGTATGCCTGCAGGCCAGACCAGATCTCATTCTAAATGATTGTGAGCCACCATGTGATTGCTAGAAACTGAACTCAGGACCTCTGGAAGAACAGCGAGTGCTCTTAACCTTGGAGACAATAAATTTTGTTTAATATAAACTCTAAGTGCCAACAGAATTAATTTAGGTTTGGCTCAGACGATGGCGCAGCAGGTAGAGGTGCCTGACACCAAACCCTACACCTTCATCTCCATTCATCACTGGGACTCACATGGCAGAGGAAAACCAGCATCTATGGCTTATCTCTCTGGCCTCTCTACATGTACACATGCATACCCACATACATACACAAAATTAAAATAAATAGAAAAATAATTAGTGTAGCAAGATCACATTCTCTCAGTGAGAAAATGGAGAATCCTCAGGATCTGCCTTAAACTAAACTAAAATTATGTATTGAGTTTAATGCAGACCAACCCTGGAAATGGAAAAATACTACTTTAAGTTAAACAGAACTTTTTCATGATATGTAAATAACATGCAGCCGGCTAAGATAGAGCTAACAGAAATGTAGAGCACAGTGACAGAAATGAAGTCATGAAAACAAACTAGATCCTCAGTGTACTTACAAGTAGCACTAAAAAGTGTGTTTCTGGAAAGGATGAGGCAGAATAAAAAGAGAACAAATAGGCTGCAGCTGTGAATCCAGCAGACATAGATAAAAAAGACCAAGGGAGCAGGTTAAAGGGGCAGAAAGATGATACAGGGAATTAATCATTTCATCTTCAAAACTAATTTTGAAATGCTGGCAAGATGTGGTGGCATGTACCTATAATCCCAAAACCTGGGAGGTACAAGTGGAGAATCAAGAGTTCAAAGTCATCCTTACTCAGATACAACATGACTTAGGGGTGAGCTAGGACACATTGAAACCCAGGCTCAAAAAAATGAAAAAGAAATACTTACTTATTAAATATCCAAACCTGCTAATTTTGACAGATACACAAGTCTAAAGAATGGGAAGTAAACAGACTGCAGAGTATACTGGCACACACCTTTATCCCAGCACTGGGGATACAGGAGACAAATCTCTGTATGTTCAAAGCCAGCCTGGTCTAAAAATTGAGTTTAAGGCAAGTCAGGGCTCCATAGAGACCCCATCTAACAAACAAGCAAAACAGAGAAAGGAAAGAGGGCAGGAAGGAGGGCCAAAGAAGTATCTTAGCAGTTAAAAACACTGACTGTGATGCCAGATGGTTGTGGCACAGCACTTGAAAGGCGGAAGCAAGTCAATCTCTGAGGTCAAGGTCAGCCTCATCTACCAAGAAAGTTCCAGGACAGCCAGGTCCATACAAAAAAAAACCCCGTCTTGAAAAATTAAAACAAAATACTGACTCCTATAAGAGAGGACCTGAGTTTAAGTCCCAGTACCCACATGTCAGATTATAGTTATCCAGAACTCCAGTGCCAGGGAAATCCCTTGCCCTTCAGGCATCAGGCATACATGTAGTAAATTCATTTGTAAAATGAATTATACAAGGGGGAGAAGGGAAGAGAAAGTAACTTGTTTTTTCCCCTGAAACAGGATTTCTCTATGTAGCTCTGTCCCTGGAACTCCCTCTGCAGACCAGGCTGGCCTTAACTCAGAGATCTACCTGCCTCTGCCTCCTGAGTGCTATGGTATTAAAAATATGTTTTTTTGTTTTGTTTTGTAAAGATCTGACTTATAAACTTCAGAGTTGTTTTATATATGCAGCTTGTAGAAGCAGAAGTAGTACACTAGGAAAGTGAGGGGAAGTAGAAAAATATTCAAGACTGATCGCTAAAGCAGCCCAGTGTTCACAGGTGATGAAGATGCATATACAAGAACAAGAAATCACAACCAGGGAGCAGAGGTTAAAAAGATACTGAAGTACAGATTCTAAAAGAGAAGAGTCTCGAGCCTGCTAATGTGAGCAGGACCTAGCTTTATTAACAATGAGGTCAGAGTGAGATGAAGACATGTGCTCAATAGACTAGTAAATGGGAAAGGACAACAAGCACAGACAATCCATTCAAAGCACTCATTACACAAAATGTGATGGTATCTGATGGACAATGAAGGTTTTCTCTACAGTTTATTTTTAGGACAAAGAATGGTAAAGCATGTATCGAATACAAAGAAAAAACAGACAAAAGGTAGAGAAATCTTCACTATGGGAAAAGAGTAGAGATGCACCACTGAAAGGATCAGAAGGATTCTGTTACCTTAACTTATAAAGCAAGTTCCAGGCTGGTCAGAGCTATTAGACAAAACCTTGTCTCAAAATAAATTAATAAATAAATAAATTGAATTAAACTAAACTTCAAAAAGAACAGTCCATTCCTTAATATGTGGAATGAGCAATGCACCATTCAGATATTGAAGTTACTGTAGCCCCTGATATGACTGCATTTGGAAGCTGGCAGCATTCAAGGTTAGATGAGATCAAAAAGGACAAGAAAACAGAATCCTTTTAAGAAGACTGACAGAGCTGAGAAAACAGTGAGAAAGTACTCTCATTGGATAGCACCCTACTAGCTGGTAAGACCTGGGACTTTGAACCTCCATAAATGAGAAAACAAATTTCTGTCATTTAAGCCACCTAATCAGTGGTGTATCTTGTTTTAGAAACCCAATACACACTCATGCCACAGAGAAAAATATAAAAAAAATAGTAATAAAAATAACAACTTACCTCTGCCTGATCCCAACTGGATAGCTTTTTGGGAGTGGCACCAGGAGTCTGGTCAGCAGTCTGATCCCAGCGCCGCTTTCGTTTTGAGGGGGGCTGGGATGCTGCTGCTCCATTGACAACTTTTAGTTCTCCAGCTTTAGCTTTTTCTGCTAGTTGTTGCCTAATTTCTCTCTGAAAACATTAGAAAGAACAGAACACTTATCTTTCAAATCATTTAAATAGATGGGAGGAACTCACAGGTGTCTTACACCTACCAAGCATGCCTGAGATACTGTTCAATTCCCAGCATCAGAAAATTGAAAGGAGAATTCTTTCAGTTATTATGCCATAGTATACTCAGTTCTATTTAATGAGTTAAATTTAATATTCCACTCACTTTATTCCCTGTTCCTTATCATATATATACATATATATATCTCGATTTATTATGTATATAGTGTTCTGCCTGCATGTATGCATTCACACCAGAAGAGGGCACCAGATCTTAGTATAAATGGTTGTGAGCCACCATGTGGTTGCTGGGTATTAAACTCAGGTCCTCAGGAAGAAGAGTCTGTGCTCCTTAACCTCCACTATCTTTTCAATTATGTATCTGCACTTCTACAGCAATGTCTTTCAGAATAGTATATAAGCAGCTCTGGAATTTTTAACAGCCTATGCTTTGAAGCTAATGAAGCAGATCTTATTATAAACTAAAATCTCTACTCAATAGCAGAGAATTAAAAAATATGGAACTAAAAGTCTTCAAAACTCAGTGACACAAAATAAGTCTCAGGCAGAAATCTTGCTTTGAATTCAAGACCAATAAGTGAATTCCAGGCCAGCCAGGAATACATAGCGAGATCAAAAGAAACCATCCAGTCATACTGGTGTGCACCTTTAACCCTCAGGAGGCTGAGGTAGAAGAATCTGGTTAGATAGAGACCACCAGCCTGTGACTGTGGAGCTAGAGTGAGTTCTAGGTTAGCCTGGCCTAGAAAAAGACCCTATTTCAAAGAACAATCCAAAGAACAGGACTGAGGAGAGCAAGATGGCTCAGCTGGTACAAGCAACTGTCATCAAGCCTAATAACTACATTTAGTCCCTGGAACTCACTTGATAGAAAAGAACTATCTCCTACCAGTTGTCCTCTTGCCTCCATAGGCACACCATGGCATATACCATGGTGTGAGCATATACACACACACAAATAAATAAATGTAATAAAACAAAAAAATAAAATAAAAAGTTTAGCTTCCTAGCACTGCACTTGTGGTAACAGAATTATTTCTGTAAGCCAAAAGAATTACTCAGAATTCTTGATCTACATCCAAACCAAATCATCAGTAGGGATTAAGACTAACTAGTTCCCAGAGGTATACTAAACTCCCTACATATCACCCCAAGCATGCATGTACACAGGAGACCAAAGAGCCCCATAAAATCAAAATATCAAGTTTCAAAGGTGATACAATTCTGAGATAATTTTTTAACTTAATATTTACAATCATGATTGTTTACACCTTTAATTCCAGCATTTAAGAAGCAGAAGTAGGCAGATCTGAGTTTTAGGCCAGCCAGGGCTACATAAGACCATCCTTTTAAAAAAAAAAAATGCCTGGCAATAATGGCACAAGTCTTTAATCCCAGCACTTCAGCTCTCAGGAGATAAAGGCAGGTAGATCTCTAAGTTCACCAAGAAAAAAAGAATTAGAAAGAAGGAAAGAAGAAAGAAGAAAGGAAGAGGGGAGGGAAGGTGTGAGGGAGGAAGGGGGAGGGGAGAAAAAAAGGAAAACAATGCTTGGCAATGGCACACCTTTAAACCCACTCAGGAGGCCAAGACTGGCAGATCCTGGGGAGTTCAAGACCAGTCAGGTCTAGACTGAATGTTTCAAGACAGCTACGCTACACAGAGAAACCCTGTTGGGGGGGGGGGGGATCCTGTGAACAACAGAAACAAATTCTCTCAATTTTTCTTATGTTATTTCACAACCACTACACTGAGAAGTGAGTTCATACCTCTTCCTTAGTCAAATGCTGTTCTCGCATTACATCCATGTAAGTTCTGGCATTCATTTTAGGATCAGGGGTCTTCCCTCCTGCAGAAAAGAACAGCAACAGGACAAGAGTACAATAAATAAAGGGTATTAGGTTCAACTGATTTCTCTGCCCTGCTCTAATATTATGTTATTCCATAATCATTTAATTTATTTTTTGGTGGAAAACTTTGATAATTATACATCTTACTTTTTATTGAGTTTGCTGATCAATTTAACCTGTTTGAACACAAACATATCTACAGCAGTTTAAAACAATTATTTTAATGCATATATAAAAACAAAATGACAGCACAGTCTTCAGAAGTGATGGGCTCCTGGGTTGCTAATCCGGAATACGTACACTTTCGTGCCTTTTGTCTCCATCAGCAGCTCTGACTTCAAGCAGCAGAATAGAAGCCTAGAAAATTATCTCTTTACCATTAGTAACACTTTGGAAAGATATTTATATTCAAAACATTACCTGTTGCAAGCTGTTAAAATCCTGACTACAGTAACTGACTATATAAGTTCTTCACATAGTGATATAAACAGTTGTAACTTAGAACATCTAATATACCTACAATCTTACTTTCATGTAACTTTATTTAAAAGGGCTTCATGCTTTTTAAAGACTTTTTTTCTTGACCCAAAATATAATTCTATCCTTAGAAAGTACAATTACAACTGGAAACATATTACTTAAAATATATTATTTCTACCAGTTACTCAAATGCACACAAAAGAAAAGTGGTGTACAAAGAGATGTGTTAGTCTCTTGGTTAAAGTTTCAGTATTTGCTTTTCAAACTGCAAAATATCTTAAAGAAGCCCAAACAGTATATAACAAGATTAACAAAGGCACACTATGCTTTAGAAATGTGATAATTAGCTATACACATAGTATAGCATTAAAATTTAGGACAAAATAATAAAATTCTAAGACATCTCCTATGCTGACGATCATGCCCAATTGGTAGTGTCATTCTTTCTGACACTAGCTCTGATAAGACTTCCTTTGGAATACTTTTTCACCATAATCTAGAGAGGATGTGTTGAACTGCACCCTTAAGAATGCAGACAGGACTGGCATATAGCAGTACTGCTGTAGGAAAGAAATTAAGGACAGTTAGTATGGGCCTGTGAATTCTGACATACATGTTTAAATCAATTACAATTATGCAAGTAAAGAAAAGAATATCCCTACTAATTCATGCAGGCTGAAAGTCTAATTTGTAAACCTGCAGCAGAATCTAGTTTTTAAAACAGGCACTTAGTTTTGATGGTGGGACTCACTCACCAAGGAAAGCTTCCATCAGGCTCACTATGCCCCTTGCACACTACAATTAGCAAAACAGACTCCAACTATTAAGAACACCACAGTCTTTGTATATTACTTTCGTTTTAACTACAAATTTGCATAGAGCAAAGTAGGTGCATTTACTAAGCTTTAATGATATGAGGGGAGTCTAGTGTTTCTCAAAAGTAACAATCCAAAACTCTAGAATTTGGAATGAAAACTTTCAATAACTTGAAAGTATTTTGAGCAGAAAAACACATTTGTTCAAAGTATACCAAGAGTACCCAAAACAAAAGTAAAAGAAAAACCTTTAACCCTTTGCGTTTCTATGGCATTGGCTCATTATTTTCTTGTCCTTCTACCTGGAAAGAAAACTGGCATTATAAAGATGAAGAATATGGCATCTGTGACTTCAATCAAATCTATACAAATCTATAAGGGGGTCTTTAAAAAACGAAAAGCAAATTCATAAGCATGCCAAAAAAAATCAAAGGGCTAAAGACAACTTAATTAAAATAAATTTCTGAATACTTATAGAAAAGTGGGAAAGAATTACCATCTGCAAAAGGATCAAGACGCTCTGGGGAAATTATCATGGTCCGCCTATGCTTTTTGTATTCATCTTCCCGGTCTGCAATCTTTGGAGGACGATGTTCAGCAAATGGGTCATACTGAAAAAAGAATTGTCACATTTAATACCCACTCTATTCCAGGACGAACACCTCCCCAGCAGACACAAACCATTATTTGTTTGTTTGTTTGTTTATTTGTTTGTTTAAGAAAAAGATGTGTGGAGGGGAGCCCAGGCGCAGCTGAGGGAGCGACAGGAAATGAAGCAGCTCTGCTGGGGCAGCCAGGAGATCATGGCAGCAGAACCCCAGGCGGCGGAAGGTCCAATGGGGAGGCTGAAGGAGCGGAGCTCCAAGGGGACATATTCCGCTCGGAAGCCAGACCGTAAGGCGGGCAGGACAGATCACCAACTGGGGACTGGCTGCTACCAGGTGCTTCACAATGAAGAAAACAATTCAGAAACACCCGCTGTAGAGCAGCTGTCATCTTCTAAATCAACAGCACAGACTGCAGAGCTGCTTCTTCAGCAACAGCACTGGAAACTGACTCTTCTCCCCCACCTTATAATAGCATTACTGTGGAAGTCCCTACAACGTCAGATACTGAAGTGTACACTGAGTTTTACCCTGCCCTGTACCACCTCCATACAGTGTTGTCACCTCTCTCCCGACCTACGATGAAGCTGAAAAGGCCAAAGCTGCTGCTATGGCAGTTGCAGCAGCAGGAACGCCTCAAAGAACTCAGGAGGAAGAGTGTACACCAAGAGATGACTTCAGTGATGTGGACCAGCTCAGAGTAGGCAATGATGGCATTTTCATGCTGGCCTTTTTCATGGCCTTCATTTTCAACTGGCTTAGATTCTGTTTATCCTTCTGTATCACCAATACCATCGCTGAAAGGTACAGTGCTGTCTGTGGGTTCAACCTTTCTCTGATCAAATGGATCTTTATTGTCAGGTTTTCTGACTATTTTACTGGCTATTTCAATGGACAATATTGGCTTTGGTGGTATGGATATTTCTTGTACTTGGCCTGCTCCTTTTCTTCAGAGGATTTGTTAATTACCTAAAAGTCCGGAACATGTCTGAAAGTATGGCAGCCACCCATGGAACAAGATACTACTTCTTACTATAGAGACTGCATTAATCCAACATTCCTTTCTTACACCAATGGGAAATGTCCACCATCTGTAAACCTACAACTTTGTTAAGACAGGAGACTATTGAGAGCAGAAGAAAATGTAGTGAAAAGTGAAACTTCAGAATTAAATGGCAGGGTGGTTTATGCTTAAAAGCCACTTCTGCTTGTTCTTTAATTATCTGTATCTCATTTTTCTTGCACATTTGCATATGTGCCTATTTAAGAGATCTGTATACTTGAAAGAACCTATAAAATTGTTGCAGCAAAGTCCAGTCACACTTAATCAGTGTTTGATGTAATTGGAAGAGTTGAGTGACGAACACTTCCAGCATGTAAATGCTTATGACTTGACCATTAGTATAATAAAAATTACATTATTAAAAAGAAAAAGATGTGTGGTTGATCAGTTTAGAGAAGTCAGTGCTTCATGTAATGATCACCTTTACAAAAGTTATTTCTGACTCTCCCAAGGCAGCTCTTCTCTCAAAACATTCTCAGAATTGACTGCTAAATTTCTGTGCTTCCACAGAACTCATTCCCTTTTTGTAAAGTTAATAAATTTGAAAGTTACCTGTTCTGTTGACTGGGGTATATCATTAAGCAATGCCACAGGGGCATGATATCCAGGCTTCTTCTGGCCAAGCAAACTTGTAGATGATGAGTAGTCATCGTCATCCTGCAATGAAACACCCCGAAAGTCACAAACACAGTATCAGAACAAAATTCAGCATGACAAAACTTGTAATTTGGTAACTACCATAGGTTTATTTCAAACTCTTTATTTAATCACAGAAAGAAGAAAAAAGTAATTGGTACCAAATGTATTAAATTCCTTAACAGTATGTTTGCAGAGCATATACTGTTTCTTCTCTAGTATTAAAAAAAAAAGTGTACAACTTGTTAACTCAAGAAGATTTTACTCATAAATTCTACTTTAAAATAAAAGTACTTAGCTTCTAGAACATCACTCACTGTTTTTCACTACTAGGTAAGGGAACAGAAGTGCTTGGACCAAGTGTGACAGTGCCAATACTTAATTTCTAATCAAACCTAATCAACCAAAATGGAACATCTGTATCACACATTCTTCTCAAAGTTCAGGAACCATCTCAGAAGAGAGGGAAGAAAGACTAATAGCCAAGTTGGAGAGGATAGGAGGAATAAAACAGTATCTTCTGTACACAGGGACTACTAAACTCATCAAATTACAACAGCTGACATAACATCAAGCCATTATAAGCACTGCAACTACAGTCTATGAACTCCAGCCCCTAGCTAGGGATACTGAAGGGTGATGACTTCTGGAAAAAGAGAGTTTGAAGGGTACAGCTCCCAACAGGCTGCCATGCTCCAGTGGACAGATCCATACCCATGAATATGTGAGCAGCATAAACTAGACTCAATGGGTTATATTTTAAAAAGAGGAGACTATAGGATGAGTCTGGGAAGAGCTAAGTAAAGAGTAAATGCTAAGTAAGATCAAAATACATTGTAAGCCAAGTATAAAATTCTCAAAGAATAAAAATAATATATTTGCTTCTTAAGAACTGAAACAGATACAACAGAGCAAGAAAAAAACTGAAGCTAAGCATAGTCGCACAGGCCTATAATCCCATCATCCTGAGTATAAGGAGATCCTGTCTTAAAACAACAACAAAAATACAATTTGGAAGGGTTGGGTACCCAGTGGTAAGGCATTTATTTAGAATGAGCAAGGTCCAAAGCTTGATTCCAAGGAGGAGGAAGAGGAAGAGAAGAATTTGTATCAGGAAATGATTTGGAAGTGCTTTATATATCCTGTAACAATGATTCAGATAAGTCTTCCACATAAAACTCAAAACTGAGTGGGTGTGATGGCACACACCTTTAGTCCCAGGATTTGGGAGGCAGAGACAGGAGAATCTGCCTGGTATGCAGATCAAGTTTCAGTACAGCTAAGGCT